>JANPWX010016311.1:0-10945 GCA_024734555.1 Trochalopteron elliotii
GGCTCCCCCCGCTCCGGGATCTGCCCCGGGGGTCCCGCCGGGCTCTCTCCCCGCTCTCTCGAGGGTCTCCCCGGCCCGGGGTCAGCCGGAGTTCTCCGGGGAAGGAAAACAAACCGTGAGGGGCTCTGAACGGGGCAGGGGCAGCAGCACCGCTCCTGCCTCTGTGGGGGTCCCCAAAAGGGTGGGTTGGGGTCCCCAGGGCCCCCTCCCCGTGCCCAGATGTGCCCAGATGTGTCGCGGTGTCCCCCTGTCCGCCGGCCCTGAGCGACCAGAGCCGACCCAAGAGCCCCGTTCCCTCCACCGGGAGCCGGGATTTGGGAATGAGGGAGCCAGGACGGCTTGGAATGGGAATGATTTCCCACGTTTTTGGGGTCTTTGTCACCTCTCCTGAGGGGTTAAATCCAGAAATTCCTGGAGTTGAGGGAGAGGGAAAAGTGACTCCTACTACCCTGTCTGGGATCTGTCCCCAGTTGTCACACTGTGGGAGAATTTCCATTTCCCACATTTCCAACATTTCCCGCATTTCCCACATTTCCCCAATATCCCACTCCCCAATATCCCACATTTTCCACATATCTCACATTTCCCACATTTCCCACATTTCCCACCTTTCCCACATTTCCCACATTTCCCACATATCCCACTCCCCAATTGTCCCATATATCCAACATGTCCCACATGTCCAACATATCCCACATATCCCTCATTTCCCATATTTCCCACATTTCCGCAATATCCCACATTTCCCACTCCCCAATATCCCACATTTCCCACATTTCCCACATTTCCCACACATCCCACTCCCCAATATCCCACATCTCACATTTCCCACATTTCCCACATTTCCCACATTTCCCACATATCCCACATTTCCCACATTTCCCACATTTCCCACATATCCCACTCCCCAATTGTTCCATATATCCAACATATCCCACATATCCCTCATTTCTCATATTTCCCACATTTTCCCAATATCCTATATATTCCACTCCCCAATATCCCACATTTCCCACATTTCCCACATTTCCCACATATCTCACATTTCCCACATTTCCCACATATCTCACATTTCCCACATATCCCACTCCCCAATTGTCCCATATATCCAACATGTCCCACATGTCCGACATACCCCACATATCCCATATATCCAACATATCCCACATATCCTACATATCCCACTCCCCAATATCCCACATGTCCAACATTTCCCACATTTCCCGCATATCCCACATTTCCCACATTTCCCACATATCCCACATTTCCCACATTTCCCACATTTCCCACTCCCCAACATCCCATATATCCAAGATTTCCCACATTTCCTCCATTTCCCACATATCCCACTCTCCAATATCCCAAACGCCCCCTCTGGAGCACCCCAAACTCAGGAATCTCTCCTGCCTGGATGAGACCAGAGGGAATTTGGGGAGCCGGGGATTCCCCAGGATTTCACATCCTCCCCCCCTCTGTCACAAAACTGAGGATTTGGGTGAAAAAAAACCGACTTTTCCCACTCTCCCGCAGGGAAAGGGGGGAAGCTCCCGCCGCCTGCAGCTGCCAGGACTGATGGTTCAGGTCCTGAAAGGCGTGAAAAGTGCCAAAACGAGGAGCAAAAATGCAAAACGATGTCGCGAAGCGGGAAACACGGGTCGGGGACACGGATCAGCCGCCGCAATTCCCCCGTTCCCGGCGCCGGTGGAAGCGAGAGCGGTGTTGGGGACATCGATGTGACAGCAGCCATCCCTGAGTGAATTTTGAGCACATCCTGCACTTTGGGACCCTCATCGCTATCCCAGGAATGTTCGGGGGGGGGTGGGAGAGGTCAGGAGCATCCTGGATGCCTCCGGCAGCCAAAAATTCCCAAAATTTTGGCTCCGAGGGGTTTGGGAGGGGAAAATGTCGCCGTGTCCCCGTTGGGTGACAGCTCTGGGGTGTCCCCCCCGGAGCTGGGAACCCCTCAGGGAAAACACCGGGATGGGGGGAGGATATCTGAAACATTCCCAGATTTCCCTGAACTCCCCCGCAGGCAGCCAGGAGCTCCAAGCCGCGGTTTTCCTGCCAGGAATTTTGCCTTTTTCCTGCCAAAACGAGACGTTTCCAACCCCAAAGCTGCTGTTGTTTCTCCTCTTCAAACCTCCCACGGCTGGGAAAAGCTGTTTCTCATCCCACACTCCCATCCCTCGGCCTCTGGAATCACCAGGAATCTCCTGGCACCGAGGGGTTCATCCCAAAAATCCCAAACAGCTTCCGGGGTGTCTTGGAAAAAGGGACATTTCCAAAATCCCGGGGGGAAATGAGTCCTTGAGATGATTTTTCCACTAGGAAAATCCCATCCCAGCAGCGCCACAGGGGGAATTTTGGTGCATCTACCTGGGAATGAGAACTTTCCTGAGAATGAGAACCTTCCAGGGGGCCAACACTCTCCTGGGGCCAGCATTTTCCTGGGAATGAGAATTCCCTGGTGATGAGAACTTCCCTGGGAATGACAACTTTCCTGGGAACGAGAACTTCCCTGGGAATGAGAACTTTCCCTGGGAAAAAGGCACACAGCCACAACCCCCTGGGGGATAAATGAGTCCTTGGGATGATTTTCCATCCCAGCAGCACCACAGGGGGAATTTTGGTGGTGCCAGGCAGCTCCATGGGGTGGGAATGGAGCTGAGTTGGGAGATGAGGGTTTGACCCCTCAGGATTGGGGCTGGGATGAAACAAGGGCAGCTCTGCATCCCTGTGCTCCTGCATTCCATTGGGATCCCCAAATTCCAGAGCCAGGTCCCATCCCTGAGCTGGGAAAATCCCTGTGCTCCTGCATTCCATTGGGATCTCCAAATTCCAGAGCCAGGTCCCATCCCTCATCTGGGAAAATCCCTGTGCTCCAACATTCCGTTGGGATCTCCAAATTCCAGTCAGGTCCCATCCCTCAGCTGGGAAAATCCCTGTGCTCCTGCATTCCATTGGGATCCCCAAATTCCAGAGCCAGATCCCATCCCAGAGCTGGGAAAATCCCTGTGCTCCTGCATTCCGTTGGGATCCCCAAATTCCAGAGCCAGATCCCATCCCTGAGCTGGGAAAATCCCTGTGCTCCTGCATTCCATTGGGATCCCCAAATTCCAGAGCCAGATCCCATCCCAGAGCTGGGAAAAGCCAGATCCTGCCTGTGAGGATGGAGCAAAACATTCCCAAGTGCCTTTGTCATCCCTTAAGGGAACCTGGAGGGTGTTTGGAGTTCCTGGAATGCTCCTTGGGATGATTTTTCCACAAGGATCTTTGTCACCTCTTGTGAGGGGTTAAATCCAGATATTCCTGTCCTGGAGTTGAGGGAGAGGGAAAAGTAACTCCCAGCCTTGTCTGGGATCTGTCCCTATCGTCCCACGGTGGCATTGTCACCCCACACTGTGGGACACAGCTGCAGGACAGCCCCTGATGGAGTGGGAAGGATGGAGCATTATCCCGAGGGAATGTTGTGGTTCTATGAGTGGGAGGTTGGAAAATATTCCCAAACCAGGATGGGAACATTGTGGCTCCAGGGATGGAAGGATGGAGCTTCACTCCATACCAGGATGGGAATTTCATGGCTCCAGGGGTGGGAAAATGGAGTTTCACTCCAAACCAGGACAGGAATTTTGTGGTTCTGGGTTTGATGAGATGNCAGGTCTGGAATGATGTTCCATGATCCCAAATCAGGATGGGGCTGTCATGGATCCAGGTCTGGAATGATGTTCCATGATCCCAAATCAGGATGGGGCTGTCATGGATCCAGGTCTGGAATGATGTTCCATGATCCCAAATCAGGATGGAGCTGTCCTGGATCCAGATGTGGGAATTTGGAACATCATCCCAAGCCAGGATGGGGCTATCCTGCATCCAGATGTGGGAATTTGGAACATAAATCATCCCAATCCATGATGGAACTATCCTGGATCCAGATCTGGGAATCTGGAACATCATCCCAAGCCAGGATGGGGCTGTGACAGCAGGATTTGGGATCCCCTCATGGACAGCCACCTCTGCCCAGCTGGACACTATTTGGGCAAAGCAAACCCTGGGATTTTGGAATTTTGGAGCCATACCACCGTCCCCTTGCAGCCCCCAGAGCGTCCCTGCCTGGCCTGGGCACTGCGGCAGATTTAGGGAATTTCCACTTAGGGCGAAAATTAGGAATTAGCACTGCGGCAGTTTTAGGGAATTTCCATTTAGGGTGGAAATGAGGAATTAACGCGGCAGGAGCGGCGGGGCCGTGTCAGATCCCATTACCTCGGACGATTATCCCCTCCCGATGTCGCAGGAATAATTCACATCCCGCTCCTCCTCGGGGAGCCCCGCCTCGCCCCGGAGCTAATGAGGCGTTTGGGATCGCTGACTCGAGCCCAGCTCAGTCCCGGCGTTCCCGGAATGTAAAAATCAAGTTTGTGCATTAGGAATTGATTTTTTTTTTTCCGCTCCGAAGCTCGAACAAGAGAATGGATGAGACTCCGGGATGAGAGGAATGAGACCCAAAATGTTTCCTTGGAGGCGGGCACCAGCTCAGCCTGAAAATCCTGATGGAATAAGACCAGGAATTGGGGTGGAAATTGGAGCTGGGACATTGTGAATCCCTGGATTTGAAAGATCCCAAACACTCCCAGGGTGGAAATTGGGGCCAGGGGGTTGTGAATCCCTGGATTTTGGGGGTCCCAAACACTCCCAGGGTGGAAATTGGGGCTGGGGGTGGTGAATCCCTGGATTTGGAGGGTCCCAAACACTCCCAGGGTGGAAATTGGTGCTGGAACATTGTGAATCCCTGGATTTGAAAGATCCCGAACACTCCCAGGGTGGAAATTTGGGCTGAGACTTTGTGAATCCCTGGATTTTGGGGGTCCCAAACACTCCCAGGGTGGAAATTGAGGCTGGGACATTGTGAATCCCTGGATTTGAAAGATCCCAAACACTCCCAGGGTGGAAATTGGGGCCAGGGGTTTGTGAATCCCTGGATTTTGGGGGTCCCAAACACTCCCAGGATAGAAACTTGGGCGGGGGGTGGTGAATCCCTGGATTTTGAGGGTCTTAAACATCCCCAGGGTGGAAATTTGGGCTGGGGGTGGGGAATCCCTGTGTTTTGAGGGTCTCAGACATCCCCAGGGTGAAAACTGGGACTGTGGGTGTTGAACCCTGAGATTTTGGGGATCTTGAACTCTCCCAGGGTGGAAATTGGGGCTGGGACAAAGTGAATCCCTGGATTTGAAAGATCCCAAACACTCCCAGGGTGGAAATTTGGGCCAGGGGGTTGTGAATCCCTGGATTTTGGGAGTCTCAAACATCCCCAGGGTGGAAATTTGGGCTGTGGGTCTTGAACCCCGAGATTTTGGGGGCCTTGAACTCTCCCAGGGTGGAAATTTGGGCTGGGGGTGGTGAATCCCTGGATTTGAAAGATCCCAAACACTCCCAGGGTGGAAATTTGGGCCAGGGGTTTGTGAATCCCTGGATTTTGGGGGGTCTCAAACATCCCCAGGGTAGAAATTTGGGCTGGGGGTGGTGAATCCCTGGATTTTGGGGGTCCCAAACACTCCCAGGGTGGAAATTGGAGCTGGGGGGGAGCCGGGGAGAGCAGAAACCAGGAAGACCAGGGTGAACTGGGAATACTGGGAGGAGGGAACTGGGGGAACTGGGAGTACTGGGGTGGGATCGAGGGAGTCTGGGGCAGCCAGAGGAGCCGGGAGGAGACTGGGAGGAATTGGGAGAACTGGGAGGGATCGGGGGCAGGGTGTGCCAGGGAGAGCAGAAACCAGGAGGACCAGGGTGAACTGGGAATACTGGGAGGAGGGGATTGGGGTAACTGGGAGTACTGGGAGGAGGGAACTGGGGGAACTGGGAGGAATGGGGTGGGACTGAGGGGATCTGGGGCATCCAGAGGAGCCCAGCAGGGATAGGGGGAACTGGGAACACTGGTGGGGACTGGAGAGAGCTGGGGGGGATCTGGGGGGAGGCGGGGCAGAGCCGGGAGTAACTGGGAGTACTGGGAGGAGGGAATTGGAGTAACTGGGAGTACTGGGGTGGGATCGAGGGAGTCTGGGGCAGCCAGAGGAGCCGGGAGAACTGGGAGGAACTGGGAGACTGGGAGGGATCAGGGGCAGGGGGATCTGGAGGGGAGCAGAAAGCAGGAGGACCAGGGTGAACTGGGAGTACTGGGAGGAGGGAATTGGAGTAACTGGGAGTACTGGGGGTGGGAACTGGGCAGGAAAGCCAGGGGGAGATGGGGTAACTGGGAGTACTGGGGTGGGATCGAGGGTATCCGGGGCAGCCCGAAGGAGCTGGAGGAGCCCAGTGGATGCGGGAGGAGCCGAGGGGGGAGCCGGGGTTAACTGGGAGTACTGGGAGGAGGGAATTGAAGTGACTGGGAGTACTGGGGTGGGAACGAGGGGATCTGAGGCAGCCGGGAGGAGCTGGACGAGCCCAGCGGGATGCGGGAGGAGCCGAGGGGGGGAGCCGGGAGCCGCCCAACCTCACCCGGGGGCCTCATTCCCACCCCGGTGCCAAAGCAAACATTTCCCTGGCGCTGCCTGGGGCCGCCTTCCCGGGCCTGAGTGACCCTTGGCCGTGGGGACCGGCAGGGGAGGGGAGGGGACAGCGCGGGGGTGGCGCTGGCAGGGCAGGATTCCATTACCTGTCACCCCCACCTCGCTTTGGAACCGCATTCCAGCCGGAGGGAATCCAGATGTGCTCGGGGTAGGGCGTCCCCAACATCTGGCTGAGATGACCTCGGGATTCCCAAGGTTTTTTGTTTGTTTGTTTGTTTTTTTTTCCCTCGGTTTGGAACCCCACAGCTCTTCCAAGTCCCCCCCACCCCAAGCCAAAGAAAACCGCTCTGTGTTGACTCAGGTGTCACCGCGGTGTCAATTTATTTTATTTGATTTGTCCTTTTCCTTCAGCTTTTCACGCCAGGAAACGGAAAAGGAGGGAAACGCGGGAGGGGCCGGAGGGGAATCGGCCTCATCCCTCCTCTTCCTCCCTCTCCTTGTTGGGAAATGGAAAAAAAGAAGGATTTTTCCACTCCAAATCCCCATTCTATTTCCAAAATACGGATTTTCCCCCCGGATCTGGGGTCCCTGGCACGGCCCGCGCCCGCCGCGGGACGAGTGATTTATTCCCGCTCTTCCCATCGCTGTTTTCCTCTCCCCACACCCGGATTCCCGCTTATCTCTCCGCTTATCTCGCCGCCCATCCCACATTCCTGCTGGGCATGGAATGAGCCGCCCATCCCGCGGCCCCCCGCCCGGGCTGAGCTCCGCCCGCCCCGGGAATGAGAGAGGGACACGAGGGGGGGACCCCGAGCCACGGCGGGGACCCCGTGGGGAAAGGGAGGGGATGGGGAACAGGAAAATGCTGGTCCCAGGAGGATGGTGGTCCCCAGGAAAATTCTCATTCCCAGGGAGGTTCTTATTCCCAGGAAAGTTGCCATTCCCANCCAGGAAAATTCTCATTCCCAGGGAGGTTCTTATTCCCAGGAAAGTTGCCATTCCCAGGGAAGTTCTCATTCCCAGGTGGATGCTGGTCCCAGGTGGATGTTGGTCCCCTGCAAGGTTCTCATTCCCAGGGAGGTTCTCATTCCCAGGTGGATGTTGGTCTCCAGGAAAATTCTCATTCCCAGGAAAGATCTCATTCCCAGGAAAATGCTGGTCCCAGATGGATGTTGGTCCCCAGGAAAGTTCTCATTCCCAGGAAAAATCTCATTCCCAGGAAAATGCTGGTCCCAGATGGATGTTGGTCCCCAGGAAAGTTCTCATTCCCAGGGAAGTTCTCATTCCCAGGGAAGTTTTCATTCCCAGGTGGATGCTGGCCCCAGGAGGATGTTGGTCCCCAGGAAAGTTCTCATTCCCAGGAAAAATCTCATTCCCAGGTGGATGCTGGTCTGCAGGAAAATTCTCCTTCCCAGGAAAGTTCTCAGTCCTAGAAAAATACTGGTCCCAGGAGGATGTTGGTCCCCAGGAAAGCTGTCATTCCCAGGGAAGTTCTCATTCCCAGGTGGATGCTGGCCCCAGGAGGATGGTGGTACCCAGGAAAATGCTGGTCCCCAGGAAAGCTTTCATTCCCAGGAAAATGCTGGTCCCAGGAAAATGTTGGTCCCAGAAGGGTGTTGGTCCCTGGTTGGTCACCAGGAAAGTTCTCATTCCCAGGNTCCCAGGAGGATCCTGATTCCATGGAAGGTTCTCATTCCCAGGAGGATCCTGATCCCCTGGAAGGTTCTCATTCCTAGAAGGATCCTGATCCCTTGGAATCTCATTCCCAGGAGGATCCTGATCCCCTGGAAGGTTCTCATTCTCAAAAGGATCCGATCCCCTGGAATCTCATTCCCAGAGGATCCTGGTCCCCTGGAAGGTTCGCATTCCCAGAGGATCCTGATTCCATGGAAGGTTCTCTCTCCCAGGATGGTTCTCATTCCCAGAAGGACCCTTTCCCTGATTTCCCTGATTTTCCATTCACTTTGGCTGCCCGGGATGTTTCCCTTTTCCAGCTGGTCCCACCCTGGGCCTGGAAAGAGGAACTGGATGGGGCCAGGAGGGCTCCAGAACCTCCTGAGCTTCTGTGGAACTGGGACAAGGTGGGCTGGCAACCCTGGAATGGGATGAAGCTCCTGGATGCCCTGGAAAAGGGAGATCCAAGGAAAGGGACTGGGATGGGCCTTTCTCCTTCTGGATCCCATTGATTCTCACCATGGGAATTTGGGAGAGTCCTGGCAGATCCTGGCAGATCCTGGCAGGTCCAGGGGGTCTCATCTGAGGGACACAGCTCCCAGCAGTGCCAGGGTATAGATTTTGGGTTTTATCTTCTTTTATTTTATCTTCTTTTTTATCTCCTTTTCTTCTGTTGGAGTTGGGATTAAATGCTCCAGAGGCAAATTTCGTGTTCGGACTCAGATGTTTATTAATTCCTATTTATGTTACAGTCTCACAAATTGTGAGTTCCAGCTAACAAAGTGAAAAATGGCTCTGTCTCTCACTCTTTACAAGGTCCTTTAAGCACAAACTGTCCAATTAAGAAATGGACAGAGCTTTTTATTATTTTTAATAAATTATTTTTACTTTTAACCCAATAACCGACAACCCATGGCCCTCAATGAGGATTTTTCTATCCAATTACAAAAGGATCCTGGTCCCCAGGTAAGTTTTTTCCCAGAAGGCAGAAATTACAACATTTTCTACCCAATTACCACCCAGACCCAGGAAGAAGAAGGTGAAAAAGCCTACACCTTAAATCTTGGTTTATATATATATTACTATATTCCAAACGCTTAAACTCTTAAGTTTTCCACCCTGTGACATCACACACTTTTATCTGAATCACACACCCATAATTCTAGTTCTATTATTTAATTTTTGGAAGCCTTCTCCATGGTTGAATTCAGTGGTTTTTTTGAGGGTCAGTGCCTGTCAGCACAGAAAATCTGGAATTCTCAATGCCCAGGGATCCAGCCCCAGGGCAGGGCGGGCGCGGCGCTGCTCGGGGAGGGGAAGTGAAAGGGAAACTGAGGCTCCGGAAGCGAGGGCAGAGAGGGGTTGGAGCTGGGTCAGGCTGCCCCGGTTTTTCCTCCTGCCCAGGGATCACACGGAGCTCTCCTGGTGCCAGGGAAGTGCCTGGTGCTCCTGGCACAGGGCTGGCACAGATCCTGGTTCTGAGAGTCCACTGGGATTGGGAGAGCTCCCAAATCCATGAGTGCACCAGGATTGGCACAGCTCCCAGACCCAGGAGCCCACTGGGATTGGCACAGCTCCCAAATCCAGGAGCCCACTGGAATTGGCACAGCTCCCATCTCCCACTGGGATTGGCACAGCTCCCAAATCCAGGAGCCCACTGGAATTGGCACAGCTCCCATCTCCCACTGGGATTGGCACAGCTCCCAAATCCAGGAGCCCACCAGGACTGGCACAGCCCATACACCAGCAGTCCATCGTGATTGGCACAGCTCCCAGTTCCAAAAGTCACCAGGCCTGGCACAACTCCCAAATCCAGGAGCTCATCGGGATTGGCAGGGCTCCAAATCCAGGATCCCACCAGAACTGGCAAAACTCCCAAATCCAGGAGTCCCCCAGGACTGGCACAGCTCTCAAATTCAGGATCCCACTGAGATTGGCACAGCTCCCAAATCCAGGAGTGCACCAGGACTGGCACAGCTCTCAAATTCAGGATCCCACTGGGACTGGGAGAGCTCCCAAATCCAGGAGCCCATTGAGTTTGGCACAGCTCCCACACCAACAACCTGCCAGGCCTGGCACAGCTCACAGTTCCAGAAGTCACCAGACCTGGCACAACTCCCAAATCCAGGAGCCCACCAGGACTGGCACAGTTTCCAAATCCATGAGCCCACCGGGATTGGCACAGTTTCCAAATCCAAAAGCCCACCCAGACTCACACAGATCCCAAATCCAAGAGCCCACCAGGACTGGCACACTTCCCAAATCCAAGAGCCCACCAGCACTGACACACATCCCAAATCCAAAAGCTCACTGGGATTGGCACAGCTCCCAAATCCAATAACCCCCAGGCCTGGCATAGGCCCCCATTCCAGGAGCCCCCCAGGATTGGCTCAGCTCCCAAATCTAAAAGCCCACAGGCTTGGCATAGTTCCCAAAACCAAAAGCCCACCAGCATTGACACAGCCCCCAAATCCAAAAGCTCACCCAAACTCACACAACTCCCAAATCCAGGAGCCCCCTAGACCTGGCACAGCTCCCAAATCCAAAAGCCCATCCAAACTCACACAGCTCCCAAATTCAAGATCCCACCAGCATTGACACACTTGCCAAATCAAAAATCCCACCCAAACTCACACAGATCCCAAACCCAAGAGCCCACCAGAGTTAGCACAGTTCCCAACTCCAAAAGCTCACTCAGACTCACACAGATCCCAAATCCAAGCGCCCACAAGGATTGGCACACTTCCCAAATCCAAAAGCCCACCCAAACT
>JANPWX010016313.1:0-10741 GCA_024734555.1 Trochalopteron elliotii
GGCTCCCCCCGCTCCGGGATCTGCCCCGGGGGTCCCGCCGGGCTCTCCCCCCGCTCTCTCGAGGGTCTTCCCGGCCCGGGGTTAGCCGGAGTTCTCCGGGGAAGGAAAACAAACCGTGAGGGGCTCTGAACGGGGCAGGGGCTGCAGCAGCGCTCCTGCCTCTGTGGGGGTCCCCAAAAGGGTGGGTTGGGGTCCCCAGGGCCCCCTCCCCGTGCCCAGATGTGCCCAGATGTGTCGCGGTGTCCCCCTGTCCGCCGGCCCTGAGCGACCAGAGGCGACCCAAGAGCCCCGTTCCCTCCACCGGGAGCCGGGATTTGGGAATGAGGGAGCCAGGACGGCTTGGAATGGGAATGATTTCCCACGTTTTTGGGGTCTTTGTCACCTCTCCTGAGGGGTTAAATCCAGAAATTCCTGGAGTTGAGGGAGAGGGAAAAGTGACTCCTACTACCCTGTCTGGGATCTGTCCCCAGTTGTCACACTGTGGGAGAATTTCCATTTCCCACATTTCCAACATTTCCCGCATTTCCCACATTTCCCCAATATCCCACTCCCCAATATCCCACATTTTCCACATATCTCACATTTCCCACATTTCCCACATTTCCCACCTTTCCCACATTTCCCACATTTCCCACATATCCCACTCCCCAATTGTCCCATATATCCAACATGTCCCACATGTCCAACATATCCCACATATCCCTCATTTCCCATATTTCCCACATTTCCGCAATATCCCACATTTCCCACTCCCCAATATCCCACATTTCCCACATTTCCCACATTTCCCACACATCCCACTCCCCAATATCCCACATCTCACATTTCCCACATTTCCCACATTTCCCACATTTCCCACATATCCCACATTTCCCACATTTCCCACATTTCCCACATATCCCACTCCCCAATTGTTCCATATATCCAACATATCCCACATATCCCTCATTTCTCATATTTCCCACATTTTCCCAATATCCTATATATTCCACTCCCCAATATCCCACATTTCCCACATTTCCCACATTTCCCACATATCTCACATTTCCCACATTTCCCACATATCTCACATTTCCCACATATCCCACTCCCCAATTGTCCCATATATCCAACATGTCCCACATGTCCGACATACCCCACATATCCCATATATCCAACATATCCCACATATCCTACATATCCCACTCCCCAATATCCCACATGTCCAACATTTCCCACATTTCCCGCATATCCCACATTTCCCACATTTCCCACATATCCCACATTTCCCACATTTCCCACATTTCCCACTCCCCAACATCCCATATATCCAAGATTTCCCACATTTCCTCCATTTCCCACGTATCCCACTCTCCAGTATCCCAAACGCTCCCTCTGGAGCACCCCAAACTCAGGAATCTCTCCTGCCTGGATGAGACCAGAGGGAATTTGGGGAGCCGGGGATTCCCCAGGATCTCACATCCTCCCCCCCTCTGTCACAAAACTGAGGATTTGGGTGAAAAAAACCGACTTTTCCCACTCTCCCGCAGGGAAAAGGGGGAAGCTCCCGCCGCCTGCAGCTGCCAGGACTGATGGTTCAGGTCCTGAAAGGCGTGAAAAGTGCCAAAACGAGGAGCAAAAATGCAAAACGATGTCGCGAAGCGGGAAACACGGGTCGGGGACACGGATCAGCCGCCGCAATTCCCCCGTTCCCGGCGCCGGTGGAAGCGAGAGCGGTGTTGGGGACATCGATGTGACAGCAGCCATCCCTGAGTGAATTTTGAGCACATCCTGCACTTTGGGACCCTCATCGCTATCCCAGGAATGTTCAGGAGGGGGTGGGAGAGGTCAGGAGCATCCTGGATCCCTCCGGCAGCCAAAAATTCCCGAAATTTTGGCTCCGAGGGGTTTGGGAGGGGAAAATGTCGCCGTGTCCCCGTTGGGTGACAGCTCTGGGGTGTCACCCCGGAGCTGGGAACCCCTCAGGGAAAACACCGGGATGGGGGGAGGATACCTGAAACATTCCCAGATTTCCCTGAACTCCCCCGCAGGCAGCCAGGAGTTCCAAGCCGCGGTTTTCCTGCCAGGAATTTTGCCTTTTTCCTGCCAAAACGAGACGTTTCCAACCCCAAAGCTGCTGTTGTTTCTCCTCTTCAAACCTCCCACGGCTGGGAAAAGCTGTTTCTCATCCCACACTCCCATCCCTCGGCCTCTGGAATCACCAGGAATCTCCTGGCACCGAGGGGTTCATCCCAAAAATCCCAAACAGCTCCCGGGGTGTCTTGGAAAAAGGGACATTTCCAAAATCCCGGGGGGAAATGAGTCCTTGAGATGATTTTTCCACTAGGAAAATCCCATCCCAGCAGCGCCACAGGGGGAATTTTGGTGCATCCACCTGGGAATGAGAACTTTCCTGAGAATGAGAACCTTCCAGGGAGCCAACACTCTGCTGGGGCCAGCATTTTCCTGGGAATGAGAATTCCCTGGTGATGAGAACTTCCCTGGGAATGACAACTTTCCTGGGAATGAGAACTTCCCTGGGAATGAGAACTTTCCTGGGAATGAGAATTTCCCTGGGAATGAGAACTTTCCCTGGGAAAAAGGGACACAGCCACAACCCCCTGGGGGATAAATAAGTCCTTGGGATGATTTTCCATCCCAGCAGCACCACAGGGGGAATTTTGGTGGTGCCAGGCAGCTCCATGGGGTGGGAATGGAGCTGAGTTGGGAGATGAGGGTTTGACCCCTCAGGATTGGGGCTGGGATGGAACAAGGGCAGCTCTGCATCCCTGTGCTCCAACATTCCATCGGGATCTCCAAATTCCAGAGCCAGATCCCATCCCTGAGCTGGGAAAATCCCTGTGCTACTGCATTCCATTGGGATCCCCAAATTCCAGAGCCAGATCCCATCCCAGAGCTGGGAAAATCCCTGTGCTACTGCATTCCATTGGGATCCCCAAATTCCAGATCCAGGTCCCATCCCTCATCTGGGAAAATCCCTGTGCTCCAACATTCCGTTGGGATCTCCAAATTCCAGAGCCAGGTCCCATCCCAGAGCTGGGAAAAGCCAGATCCTGCCTGTGAGGATGGAGCAAAACATTCCCAAGTGCCTTTGTCATCCCTTAAGGGAACCTGGAGGGTGTTTGGAGTTCCTGGAATGCTCCTTGGGATGATTTTTCCACAAGGATCTTTGTCACCTCTCGTGAGGGGTTAAATCCAGATATTCCTGTCCTGGAGTTGAGGGAGAGGGAAAGGTAACTCCCAGCCTTGTCTGGGATCTGTCCCCATCGTCCCATGGTGGCATTGTCACCCCACACTGTGGGACACAGCTGCAGGACAGCCCCTGATGGAGTGGGAAGGATGGAGCATTATCCCGAGGGAATGTTGTGGTTCTATGAGTGGGAGGTTGGAAAATATTCCCAAACCAGGATGGGAACATTGTGGCTCCAGGGATGGAAGGATGGAGCTTCACTCCAAACCAGGATGGGAATGTCATGGCTCCAGGGGTGGGAAAATGGAGTTTCACTCCAAACCAGGACAGGAATTTTGTGGTTCTGGGTTTGATGAGATGNCAGGTCTGGAATGATGTTCCATGATCCCAAATCAGGATGGGGCTGTCATGGATCCAGGTCTGGAATGATGTTCCATGATCCCAAATCAGGATGGGGCTGTCATGGATCCAGGTCTGGAATGATGTTCCATGATCCCAAATCAGGATGGAGCTGTCCTGGATCCAGATGTGGGAATTTGGAACATCATCCCAAGCCAGGATGGGGCTATCCTGCATCCAGATGTGGGAATTTGGAACATAAATCATCCCAATCCATGATGGAACTATCCTGGATCCAGATCTGGGAATCTGGAACATCATCCCAAGCCAGGATGGGGCTGTGACAGCAGGATTTGGGATCCCCTCATGGACAGCCACCTCTGCCCAGCTGGACACTATTTGGGCAAAGCAAACCCTGGGATTTTGGAATTTTGGAGCCATACCACCGTCCCCTTGCAGCCCCCAGAGCGTCCCTGCCTGGCCTGGGCACTGCGGCAGATTTAGGGAATTTCCACTTAGGGCGAAAATTAGGAATTAGCACTGCGGCAGTTTTAGGGAATTTCCATTTAGGGTGGAAATGAGGAATTAACGCGGCAGGAGCGGCGGGGCCGTGTCAGATCCCATTACCTCGGACGATTATCCCCTCCCGATGTCGCAGGAATAATTCACATCCCGCTCCTCCTCGGGGAGCCCCGCCTCGCCCCGGAGCTAATGAGGCGTTTGGGATCGCTGACTCGAGCCCAGCTCAGTCCCGGCGTTCCCGGAATGTAAAAATCAAGTTTGTGCATTAGGAATTGATTTTTTTTTTTTCCGCTCCGAAGCTCGAACAAGAGAATGGATGAGACTCCAGGATGAGAGGAATGAGACCCAAAATGTTTCCTTGGAGGCGGGCACCAGCTCAGCCTGAAAATCCTGATGGAATAAGACCAGGAATTGGGGTGGAAATTGGAGCTGGGACATTGTGAATCCCTGGATTTGAAAGATCCCAAACACTCCCAGGGTGGAAATTGGGGCCAGGGGGTTGTGAATCCCTGGATTTTGGGGGTCCCAAACACTCCCAGGGTGGAAATTGGGGCTGGGGGTGGTGAATCCCTGGATTTGGAGGGTCCCAAACACTCCCAGGGTGGAAATTGGTGCTGGAACATTGTGAATCCCTGGATTTGAAAGATCCCGAACACTCCCAGGGTGGAAATTTGGGCTGAGACTTTGTGAATCCCTGGATTTTGGGGGTCCCAAACACTCCCAGGGTGGAAATTGAGGCTGGGACATTGTGAATCCCTGGATTTGAAAGATCCCAAACACTCCCAGGGTGGAAATTGGGGCCAGGGGTTTGTGAATCCCTGGATTTTGGGGGTCCCAAACACTCCCAGGATAGAAACTTGGGCGGGGGGTGGTGAATCCCTGGATTTTGAGGGTCTTAAACATCCCCAGGGTGGAAATTTGGGCTGGGGGTGGGGAATCCCTGTGTTTTGAGGGTCTCAGACATCCCCAGGGTGAAAACTGGGACTGTGGGTGTTGAACCCTGAGATTTTGGGGATCTTGAACTCTCCCAGGGTGGAAATTGGGGCTGGGACAAAGTGAATCCCTGGATTTGAAAGATCCCAAACACTCCCAGGGTGGAAATTTGGGCCAGGGGGTTGTGAATCCCTGGATTTTGGGAGTCTCAAACATCCCCAGGGTGGAAATTTGGGCTGTGGGTCTTGAACCCCGAGATTTTGGGGGCCTTGAACTCTCCCAGGGTGGAAATTTGGGCTGGGGGTGGTGAATCCCTGGATTTGAAAGATCCCAAACACTCCCAGGGTGGAAATTTGGGCCAGGGGTTTGTGAATCCCTGGATTTTGGGGGGTCTCAAACATCCCCAGGGTAGAAATTTGGGCTGGGGGTGGTGAATCCCTGGATTTTGGGGGTCCCAAACACTCCCAGGGTGGAAATTGGAGCTGGGGGGGAGCCGGGGAGAGCAGAAACCAGGAAGACCAGGGTGAACTGGGAATACTGGGAGGAGGGAACTGGGGGAACTGGGAGTACTGGGGTGGGATCGAGGGAGTCTGGGGCAGCCAGAGGAGCCGGGAGGAGACTGGGAGGAATTGGGAGAACTGGGAGGGATCGGGGGCAGGGTGTGCCAGGGAGAGCAGAAACCAGGAGGACCAGGGTGAACTGGGAATACTGGGAGGAGGGGATTGGGGTAACTGGGAGTACTGGGAGGAGGGAACTGGGGGAACTGGGAGGAATGGGGTGGGACTGAGGGGATCTGGGGCATCCAGAGGAGCCCAGCAGGGATAGGGGGAACTGGGAACACTGGTGGGGACTGGAGAGAGCTGGGGGGGATCTGGGGGGAGGCGGGGCAGAGCCGGGAGTAACTGGGAGTACTGGGAGGAGGGAATTGGAGTAACTGGGAGTACTGGGGTGGGATCGAGGGAGTCTGGGGCAGCCAGAGGAGCCGGGAGAACTGGGAGGAACTGGGAGACTGGGAGGGATCAGGGGCAGGGGGATCTGGAGGGGAGCAGAAAGCAGGAGGACCAGGGTGAACTGGGAGTACTGGGAGGAGGGAATTGGAGTAACTGGGAGTACTGGGGGTGGGAACTGGGCAGGAAAGCCAGGGGGAGATGGGGTAACTGGGAGTACTGGGGTGGGATCGAGGGTATCCGGGGCAGCCCGAAGGAGCTGGAGGAGCCCAGTGGATGCGGGAGGAGCCGAGGGGGGAGCCGGGGTTAACTGGGAGTACTGGGAGGAGGGAATTGAAGTAACTGGGAGTACTGGGGTGGGAACGAGGGGATCTGAGGCAGCCGGGAGGAGCTGGACGAGCCCAGCGGGATGCGGGAGGAGCCGAGGGGGGGAGCCGGGAGCCGCCCAACCTCACCCGGGGGCCTCATTCCCACCCCGGTGCCAAAGCAAACATTTCCCTGGCGCTGCCTGGGGCCGCCTTCCCGGGCCTGGGTGACCCTTGGCCGTGGGGACCGGCAGGGGAGGGGAGGGGACAGCTCGGGGGTGGCGCTGGCAGGGCAGGATTCCATTACCTGTCACCCCCACCTCGCTTTGGAACCGCATTCCAGCCGGAGGGAATCCAGATGTGCTCGGGGTAGGGCGTCCCCAACATCTGGCTGAGATGACCTCGGGATTCCCAAGGTTTTTTGTTTGGTTTTTTTTTTTCCCTCGGTTTGGAACCCCACAGCTCTTCCAAGTCCCCCCCCACCCCCAAGCCAAAGAAAACCGCTCTGTGTTGACTCAGGTGTCACCGCGGTGTCAATTTATTTTATTTGATTTGTCCTTTTCCTTCAGCTTTTCACGCCAGGAAACGGAAAAGGAGGGAAACGCGGGAGGGGCTGGAGGGGAATCGGCCTCATCCCTCCTCTTCCTCCCTCTCCTTGTTGGGAAATGGAAAAAAAGAAGGATTTTTCCACTCCAAATCCCCATTCTATTTCCAAAATACGGATTTTCCCCCCGGATCTGGGGTCCCTGGCACGGCCCGCGCCCGCCGCGGGACGAGTGATTTATTCCCGCTCTTCCCATCGCTGTTTTCCTCTCCCCACACCCGGATTCCCGCTTATCTCTCCGCTTATCTCGCCGCCCATCCCACATTCCTGCTGGGCATGGAATGAGCCGCCCATCCCGCGGCCCCCCGCCCGGACTGAGCTCCGCCCGCCCCGGGAATGAGAGAGGGACACCAGGGGGGGACCCCGAGCCACGGCGGGGACCCCGTGGGGAAAGGGAGGGGATGGGGAACAGGAAAATGCTGGTCCCAGGAGGATGGTGGTCCCCAGGAAAATTCTCATTCCCAGGGAGGTTCTTATTCCCAGGAAAGTTGCCATTCCCANCCAGGAAAATTCTCATTCCCAGGGAGGTTCTTATTCCCAGGAAAGTTGCCATTCCCAGGGAAGTTCTCATTCCCAGGTGGATGCTGGTCCCAGACGGATGTTGGTCCCCTGCAAGGTTCTCATTCCCAGGGAGGTTCTCATTCCCAGGTGGATGTTGGTCTCCAGGAAAATTCTCATTCCCAGGAAAGATCTCATTCCCAGGAAAATGCTGGTCCCAGATGGATGTTGGTCCCCAGGAAAGTTCTCATTCCCAGGAAAAATCTCATTCCCAGGAAAATGCTGGTCCCAGATGGATGTTGGTCCCCAGGAAAGTTCTCATTCCCAGGGAAGTTCTCATTCCCAGGGAAGTTTTCATTCCCAGGTGGATGCTGGCCCCAGGAGGATGTTGGTCCCCAGGAAAGTTCTCATTCCCAGGAAAAATCTCATTCCCAGGTGGATGCTGGTCTGCAGGAAAATTCTCCTTCCCAGGAAAGTTCTCAGTCCTAGAAAAATACTGGTCCCAGGAGGATGTTGGTCCCCAGGAAAGCTGTCATTCCCAGGGAAGTTCTCATTCCCAGGTGGATGCTGGCCCCAGGAGGATGGTGGTACCCAGGAAAATGCTGGTCCCCAGGAAAGCTTTCATTCCCAGGAAAATGCTGGTCCCAGGAAAATGTTGGTCCCAGAAGGGTGTTGGTCCCTGGTTGGTCACCAGGAAAGTTCTCATTCCCAGGNTCCCAGGAGGATCCTGATTCCATGGAAGGTTCTCATTCCCAGGAGGATCCTGATCCCCTGGAAGGTTCTCATTCCTAGAAGGATCCTGATCCCTTGGAATCTCATTCCCAGGAGGATCCTGATCCCCTGGAAGGTTCTCATTCTCAAAAGGATCCGATCCCCTGGAATCTCATTCCCAGAGGATCCTGGTCCCCTGGAAGGTTCGCATTCCCAGAGGATCCTGATTCCATGGAAGGTTCTCTCTCCCAGGATGGTTCTCATTCCCAGAAGGACCCTTTCCCTGATTTCCCTGATTTTCCATTCACTTTGGCTGCCCGGGATGGTTCCCTTTTCCAGCTGGTCCCACCCTGGGCCTGGAAAGAGGAACTGGACGGGGCCAGGAGGGCTCCAGAACCTCCTGAGCTTCTGTGGAGCTGGGACAAGGTGGGCTGGCAACCCTGGAATGGGATGAAGCTCCTGGATGTCCTGGAAAAGGGAGATCCAAGGAAAGGGACTGGGATGGGCCTTTCTCCTTCTGGATCCCATTGATTCTCACCATGGGAATTTGGGAGAGTCCTGGCAGATCCTGGCAGATCCTGGCAGGTCCAGGGGGTCTCATCTGAGGGACACAGCTCCCAGCAGTGCCAGGGTATAGATTTTGGGTTTTATCTTCTTTTATTTTATCTTCTTTTTTATCTCCTTTTCTTCTGTTGGAGTTGGGATTAAATGCTCCAGAGGCAAATTTCGTGTTCGGACTCAGATGTTTATTAATTCTTATTTATGTTACAGTCTCACAAATTGTGAGTTCCAGCTAACAAAGTGAAAAATGGCTCTGTCTCTCACTCTTTACAAGGTCCTTTAAGCACAAACTGTCCAATTAAGAAATGGACAGGGCTTTTTATTATTTTTAATAAATTATTTTTACTTTTAACCCAATAACCGACAACCCATGGCCCTCAATGAGGATTTTTCTATCCAATTACAAAAGGATCCTGGTCCCCAGGTAAGTTTTTTCCCAGAAGGCAGAAATTACAACATTTTCTACCCAATTACCACCCAGACCCAGGAAGAAGAAGGTGAAAAAGCCTACACCTTAAATCTTGGTTTATATATATATTACTATATTCCAAACGCTTAAACTCTTAAGTTTTCCACCCTGTGACATCACACACTTTTATCCGAATTACCCACCCATAATTCTAGTTCTATTATTTAATTTTTGGAAGCCTTCTCCATGGTTGAATTCAGTGGTTTTTTTGAGGGTCAGTGCCTGTCAGCACAGAAAATCTGGAATTCTCAATGCCCAGGGATCCAGCCCCAGGGCAGGGCGGGCGCGGCGCTGCTCGGGGAGGGGAAGTGAAAGGGAAACTGAGGCTCCGGAAGCGAGGGCAGAGAGGGTTTGGAGCTGGGTCAGGCTGCCCCGGTTTTTCCTCCTGCCCAGGGATCACACGGAGCTCTCCTGGTGCCAGGGAAGTGCCTGGTGCTCCTGGCACAGGGCTGGCACAGATCCTGGTTCTGAGAGTCCACTGGGATTGGGAGAGCTCCCAAATCCATGAGTGCACCAGGATTGGCACAGCTCCCAAATCCAGGAGCCCACTGGGATTGGCACAGCTCCCATCTCCCACTGGGATTGGCACAGCTCCCAAATCCAGGAGCCCACCAGGACTGGCACAGCCCATACACCAGCAGTCCATCGTGATTGGCACAGCTCCCAGTTCCAAAAGTCACCAGGCCTGGCACAACTCCCAAATCCAGGAGCTCATCGGGATTGGCAGAGCTCCAAATCCAGGATCCCACCAGAACTGGCAAAACTCCCAAATCCAGGAGTCCCCCAGGACTGGCACAGCTCTCAAATTCAGGATCCCACTGAGATTGGCACAGCTCCCAAATCCAGGAGTGCACCAGGACTGGCACAGCTCTCAAATTCAGGATCCCACTGGGACTGGGAGAGCTCCCAAATCCAGGAGCCCATTGAGTTTGGCACAGCTCCCACACCAACAACCCGCCAGGCCTGGCACAGCTCACAGTTCCAGAAGTCACCAGACCTGGCACAACTCCCAAATCCAGGAGCCCACCAGGACTGGCACAGTTTCCAAATCCATGAGCCCACCGGGATTGGCACAGTTTCCAAATCCAAAAGCCCACCCAGACTCACACAGATCCCAAATCCAAGAGCCCACCAGGACTGGCACACTTCCCAAATCCAAGAGCCCACCAGCACTGACACACATCCCAAATCCAAAAGCTCACTGGGATTGGCACAGCTCCCAAATCCAATAACCCCCAGGCCTGGCATAGGCCCCCATTCCAGGAGCCCCCCAGGATTGGCTCAGCTCCCAAATCTAAAAGCCCACAGGCTTGGCATAGTTCCCAAAACCAAAAGCCCACCAGCATTGACACAGCCCCCAAATCCAAAAGCTCACCCAAACTCACACAACTCCCAAATCCAGGAGCCCCCTAGACCTGGCACAGCTCCCAAATCCAAAAGCCCATCCAAACTCACACAGCTCCCAAATTCAAGATCCCACCAGCATTGACACACTTGCCAAATCAAAAATCCCACCCAAACTCACACAGATCCCAAACCCAAGAGCCCACCAGAGTTAGCACAGTTCCCAACTCCAAAAGCTCACTCAGACTCACACAGATCCCAAATCCAAGAGCCCACAAGGATTGGCACACTTCCCAAATCCAAAAGCCCACCCAAACT
>JANPWX010016316.1:4020-27101 GCA_024734555.1 Trochalopteron elliotii
AAAAAACCGGGAATGGTGGGAATAGGAATGGTGGGAATCATGACAATGGCAGCGGGAGAGAGACCGAGAGCAGCGAGATCGCCCGGCGCTGGCGGGGCTGGGTGTGCTGGGGCCGCCTCGGGGTTGCTGCCAGAGGCTGGAATTGAGGGAATGGGAGCGGTGGGAATTTGGGATTTGGGAATTCGGGCTGGGAATGCTGGAATATGGGCGGGAATACGGGATATGGGCTGGGGGAATGTGGGGTGCAGGAATAAGGGCTCTGGGATTCCAGAATATGGGCTCTGGAATTCCTGGAATTCCCTGAGGGTTTTCCCGGGATTCTGAGGATTTTCCTGGATTTCTGCAGACTTTTCCTGTGATTCTGAGGATTTTCCTAGAATTCTGCAGAATTTTCCCGAGAATCTGAGGATTTTCTTGGGAATTCCAGGATTTTTCTGGGAATGCCAGGATTTTTCTGGGATTCTGAGGATTTTTCCTGGGAATCAGAGGGTTTTTCTGGGAATCTGAGGTTTTGCCTTGGAATCCAAGGATTCTCCTGGGAATCTGAGGATTTTCCTGGGAATTGCAGGATTTTCCTGGAATCCTGAGGGTTTTCCTGGGAATGACAGGATTTCCCAGGAAAAGCTCCTTCTGGGCCTGCTCCAACTCCATTTTTCCTGGTTTTCCCTGCAGGAATCCCAAGAGGAATCTGTAAATCCCAGGATTTCTGCCCCTGGAATCTTGGAATGTGTTAGAATTCCAGGAATTCCCTTTCCCTAAGGTAAGAGTGGAGCCTCTTTTCCCCATTCCTGTTTATTCTTGGCTCTGTTGGGATCCCTGGAGTTCATATCCCACATTTCTCTGATTCCCAGGAATGCTGGATCATTGAAGGGGCACCATTCCCATCCAGGAAATCCCAAATCTTCCTCCTGATCCCATTTTTCCATATTTTCCCAGGAATATTCCACCATGCACTGCCTGGCCCAAGCACCATTCCCATCCCTGATTCCTCTCCTGATCCCGTTTTTCCATGTTTTTCCCTGTTTGCTTTCCCCAGGAATGCAGCACCATGTGCTGCCTGGCCCGAGCACCATTCCCATCCAAAACATCCCAAATCCCTGTCCTGATCCCGTTTCTCCATGTTTTTCCAGGAATGCTGCCTGGCCTGGGTACCATTCCCATCCAGGACATCCCAAATCTCTCTCCTGATCCCATTTTTCTGTGTTTTTCTATGTTTTTTTCCATGTTTTCCCATGTTTTCCCAGGAATGCTGTACCATGCACTGCCTGTATTCTGATCTGGAATATTCCAAATTTCTCTCCTGATCCTGTTTTTCCCTGTTTTTCTCAGAAATATTCCACCAAACACTGCTTTGATTCCCATCCAGAGCATCCCAGATTTCTCTCCTGATCCCGTTTTCCCATGTTCTTCCACGTTTTTCCCTGTTTTTTTTCTCCAGGAATGCACCACCATACACTGCCTGGCCCAAGCACCGTTCCCATCCCAAATCTCTGTCCTGATCCCGTTTTTCCATGTCTTCCCAGGAATGCTGCCTGGCCTGGGTGACATTCCCATCCAGAACATCCCAAATCTCTCTCCTGATCCCATTTTTCCATGTTTTTCCATGCTTTTCCCAGCAATATTCCACCACATGGTTCCTCCATTCCCACCCAAGAACATCCCAAATCTCTCTCCTGATCCCATTTTTCCCAGGAACGTTCCACCACGCACTGCCTGGCCCGGGTGCCGTTCCCATCCAGAACATCCCAGATCTCTCTCCTGATCCCATTTTTCCCTGTTTTGTCCCTGTATTTTCCCCAGGAATGCAGCACCATGCGCTGCCTGGCCCGCCTCAGCTCCAAGGCTCTGCTGGTGCTCTGCTCCCTGCTGGCCCTGCTCTCGCTGCTGCTCTGGACCCGCTGCTCCCACCACCACCAGCATCAGCAGCATTCCCAAATCCCAGCAAACCCCCCGGAACGCCGAGGGATCCCCGAGAGCGAGGAGGCCTCGCCCCAGGAGCCGCCAAGAATTCCAGGAATTCCCGGGAAAACGGCGCCCAAGTACGAGGAGATCGATTGCATCATCAACGAGGAGCAGACGGTGAAGGGGCGGCGCGAGGGCAGCGAGGTGTTCCTGCCCTTCAGCTGGGTGGAGAAATACTTCCAGGTGGGGAAAAACAAGGTTCATTTCCTTGGGAAATCTTCAGGAAATAGGTTTAATTAAAAAAAAAAAAATTTTTAAAAAAATTTTTTTTTAAAAATTTAGCATTTTATTTTTTTTTTAATTCTTTAAATTTTAATTTTGAATTTTTAATTTTTTAGTTTAAAGAAGTTAGGAATAGGTTTAATTAAAAAAAAAAAGGCAGTCAGGAGGTGGAAAATCAAGCAAATTACCAGCCGGGTGACTTGGCGTTTAGCTAAATAAATTTCAGCTAAATTATATTATGTTTTAGCTAAATAAATAAGTTTCAGAGGCATTTTTAAAATACTTTTTCTATTGCATAAATTCATTGCATATTCATACATTATCATGCATATTCAAACTTTTTCAGAATTTGGTTTCTATATTCTAGGAACCAGAATATATTCCAGAACTACATTTCTAGATATATATCTAGAATTCACCTAGAACTATATAGTTCTAGCAGAAAACACTTCAGCAGAAAATATTCTAGAACTCTATATATGTTCTAGAACTATATATAGTCTAGAATATACAGTATTCTAGAACTGTATATTCTAGAACTGTATATAGTTTCAGCAGAAAATATTCTAGAACTATTAACAATAAATATATTCTAGATATTCTATAAGATATTCTAGACATTTTGTATATTCTAATAGCTATTCTAGATATTCTATTCTAGATATTCTATAAATTACAAAAAGTATTCTAGAACTATAAACACACTAAACAAGTTTAGCATGGCTTCTCTTTAGGTCTGCTTTTTTAGAGTGTGGCTGTTTTTTGGCTGTCTTCATTATTAATTATGATCATTCATTATTATTCATTATTGTTCATTAATATTTCTAGCTTAGATCTTGATTTTTACTTTTTACAAGCAGTCAGTGTTGATGGTTGGCATGTCAGCAGCAGAGTCGTCATCATATTGTTATAATGACATATTACATGATTGGCTTTTGCAAATATTAAAGCAAATATTACATCTTATTATATGTTCATGTATGTTATTATATGAATATTATATTATGATGTTAGATAGTTACACTGTATTAATACAATCTCTTTTACTAGTGTGATAAATAGAGTTTTTAGGCTATAGCATTTGCTTTTTGTAACTGGTTTAAAGAAAAGTAGCTGAGGCAATTGAGAAATTCCTCACATCAGTCCTATCTGGTTAGAGATAACAGGAAGGACACAGAAAAACTTCAGAAGGAAGAATTTATTTATTTATTCCCTCCTTATCAAGGGATTTATGACTTTGTGGAGCCACTGGAAGGATTTAACTTGCATGAAAGAATGGTGGGGGGAGAAAAGTTAAAATTAAACAGAAACACTTAAAAGAAATGTTTCACTCATGTCTGAAATTTATGAATATGCAATAATATGACATTTAAAGGATGTTTAACGGAAGGATCCTTTGTTAGCCAGGATGCCTTGGTTGGAGTGCCAGGCACACAAAGGTCTGTAAACTTTTTGCTTTATATGTCTCTTATTATCTTACTTTTTATTATTAAACTTCTAAAATTTTAACAGAAGTGTTAAAAACAATTCTGTTTTTCACGATGTGTTTGCTGGATTAGTTATTTTAACTAAATAAGTAACAGACTGTCGAATTACCAGCATAAACTAAATATATCAGCTATGTCATTATTATATCGAGGTTTTGCTAATAGAAATAAAAACTATAGTTTTACACCAAAGTTATCATACATAGAGCATTCACCTTGATATTTACAAGAAGCTGACTTTATGGTGTGAATTTCTGGCCCAGGTTTACGGGAGGATCTCCCAGTCTGACGGGAATGAGAGGTTTGAGTTCTCCCACAGTTATTCCAAGGTCTATGCCCAGCGCGCTCCGTACCGGCCCGACGGCGTCTTCATGTCCTTCGAGGGCTACAACGTGGAGCTCAGGGACAGGGTCAAGTGCATCAGCGGAGTGGAAGGTGTGGAGAAGAGGATTCCTGGGAATTTTGGGGGGTTTGGATGATCCTTAAAATGTGCTGGAAGTACGAAGTGAGGTGGATGTTCTGGTGGGAATGGAGGAATGGGGGGATGTGGGAATGCGGGAATGGTGACAGGGTCAAGTGCATCAGCGGTGTGGAAGGTGGGAGGCAGGGAAATCCCGGGAATTTTTGGGGTTGGGATGATCCTTACAATGTGCTGGAAGTGATCCTTACAATGTGCTGGAAGTGTGAAGTGAGCTGGATGTTCTGGTGGGAATGTGGGAATGGAGGTGGCAACAGGGTCAAGTGCACCAGTGACATGGAAGGTGGGAGGTAGAGGATTCCCAGGAATTTTTGGGGTTGGGATGATCCTTAAAATGTGATGGAAATGCTTCTTAAAATACTTCAGAAGTGGGTTTAGTGATGGGAATGTGGGAATTGGGGGAATGTGGGAGGTGACAGGGTCAAGTGTGGCAGTGGTGTGGAAGGTGGGGTTTGCTGGGAAACAGAGGATTCCTGGGAATTTTTGGGGTTGGAATGATCCTGAAAATCTCCTGGAAGTGCAAAGTGATCTGGATTTGGTGCTGGGAATGTGGGAAGGGAAATCTCAAGTCTTGGGATTGACATGATCCTGAAAATCTGCTTGAAGGGCTCTTTAAAATGTGCTGGAAGTGGAAAGTGACCCGAATTTGGTGCTGGGAATGGGGGAATGTGGGAATGGGATTTTGTGGTGGCACCTCCAAACTTGGGAACATCAAGGATGAGTTGGGTGGGACAGGACACAGGGAATGGCTCCCAGTGGATGGGATGGGATTTTGGGAAGGAATTACAGGCTGGGCTGGAATTCCCAGAGAAGCTGTGGCTGCCCCTGGATCCCGGGAATGTCCAAGGCCAGCTTGGAGCAGCCTGGGATCCTGGAAGATCCCTGCCCTTGGAAGGGCTGGAATGGGATGGGATTTAAGTTCCCTTGCACCCAACCCATTCCATGACTCCCTAAAAGCTGGGAAGACACAACAGGTTTTAGCTCTGCCAGCTAAAACCACGGAATTCTGGATTTTATGGCCCAAATCCCTTCCTTCCCAAAGACTTCCCTGTACCAGCACCACCCCCAACCCCATTGATGGATCTCCTGGAATTTCTGGGGCACTGAGTAGGAATTTTCCCCTCATCCCAACGCCTTTTCCACATGTTTTTGGTTTTTTTTCCAGGAGTTCCTCTCTCCACGCAGTGGGGCCCTCAGGGCTACTTCTACCCCATCCAGATTGCCCAGTATGGGTTGAGCCACTACAGCAAGAACCTGACGGAGAAACCGCCCCACGTGGAGGTGTACGAGACCGGGGGGGACGGGAACGCCGGGAACGGGGAGTGGACTGTGCCCAAGGGCTGCTCCCTCACCACCGTCTGGGACAAGGCCCGGCTCACCGGGGTCAAGCAGTTCTCCTGCCCAGGTGGGTGGTGGGAATTATGTGCTGGAACAGGGAGGGGGAATTGTTGGGTGCTGTTGTGTTTTGGTTGGCCTTTGTTCCCAGTCCTTCATTCCAGGCCTTTTTTCCCAGTCCTTCATTCTCAGTCCTTCATTCCCCATCCCCCTTTTGCCGCCCTTCATTCCCCATCCTTTTCATTCCCAATCCTTTTCGTTTCTTATCCTTCATTCCCTGACCTTTTTTCATTCTTCATCCTTTCCCCATCATTTTCATTCCCCATCCTTTTATTTAGTTCTCAGTCCTTTATTCCCAGTCCCTCATTCCCAATCCTTCATTCTCTATTCTTCATTCTCTGTCCCCTTCATTCTCCATTCTTTCCCCACCTTTCATTCCCCATTCTTTTCATTCCTTGTCCTTCATTCCCAGTCCTTCATTCCCAATCCTTCATTCCCAGTCTTTCATTCCTTATCCTTAATTTCCAGTCCTTCATTTCCCATCCTCTTCATTCCCAGTCCATCATTCCCAGTCCTTCATTCCCCACCTCTCTTTCCCCACCCTTCATTCCCCATCCTTTTCATTCCCAGTTCTTCATTGCCAGTTCTTCCTTCTTCTTCATTTTCAGTCCTTCATTCCCAATTCTTCATTCCTAGCCCTTCATTCCCTGTCCTTTTTATTCCCCATCCCTCATTCCCAGTCCTTCATTGCCCACCCTTTTCATTCCCAGTCCTTCATTCCCGGTTCTTTATTCCTAATTCTTCATTAGCAGTCCCTCATCCCCAGTCCTTCATCCCCCACTCTCTTCATTCACAGTCCATCGTTCCTTAGCCTTCACTCCAAATCCAATCAGCTGAAACAGCCCAGAAATGTCGATTTACTGAAGGCCTCCCCTAAAACCCTTGGGAATCCCTCCTGGGAGTGGGGCCTCACCTCCAGAATCCTCCCCAAACCTTTGGAAAAACGGGAATATTTCTGTTCTTATGGAGCCTTTTTCCCTGCAGAAAACTCTGAGGGCGTCTCCCTGGAGCTCAACAACGGCCGGGATTTCATCATCTCCTTCGACCTGAAGCTGCAGGGCAACGGCAGCGTGTCGGTGGTGCTGGAGACCACGGAGAGGAACCAGCTCTTCACCGTGCACTACGTGTCCACCACGCAGCTCATCGCCCTCAGGGACAGGGACATCTTCTACGGCATCGGGGCGCGCAGCAGCTGGAGCACCCTCACCCGGGACCTCCTCACGGACCTCCGTAAGGGAGTGGGGCTCTCCAACACCAAGGCGGTGAAGCAGACCAAGATCCTGCCCAAGAGGGTGCTGCGTTTGGTGGCCAAAGGCCGCGGCTTCCTTGACAACGTCACCATCTCAACCACGGCCCACATGGCCGCCTTCTTCGCCGCCAGCCGCTGGCTGCTGCGCAACCAGGACGAGCGCGGCGGCTGGCCCATCATGGTCACCAGGAAGCTGGGAGAAGGCTTCAGATCCTTGGATCCAGGCTGGTACTCCGCCATGGCTCAAGGCCAGGCCATGTCCACGCTGGTCAGGGCTTACCAGCTGACCAAGGAGCCGTCCTTCCTGAGCGCGGCGCTGAGGGCCACGGCGCCCTTCAAGCTGCCGGCGGAGCAGCGTGGCGTCAAGGCGGTCTTCATGGAGAGGCACGAGTGGTACGAGGAGTACCCCACCACGCCCAGCTCCTTCGTGCTCAACGGCTTCATGTACGCCCTGATCGGCCTCTACGACCTGAAGGAGACGGCGGGGGAGAAGCTGGGCAAGGAGGCCAGGCTGCTGTACGAGCGGGGCATGGCGTCGCTCAAGGCCATGCTGCCCCTCTTCGACACGGGCTCGGGCAGCGTCTACGACCTGCGGCACTTCATGCTGGGCACGGCGCCCAACCTGGCGCGCTGGGACTACCACACCACGCACATCAACCAGCTGCAGCTGCTGGGCTCCGTGGACGACTCGCCACTCTTCAAGGAGTTCGTCAAGAGGTGGAAGAGTTACCTGCGGGGAGGGCGGGCCAAGCACAACTGAGATGTTTCCCTCATCCTTCCCAGAGCGTTCCTGAAACAAAAACAAACGGGGTTTGAAACAGCTCTGGGGAAGGTTTGGGATCGGGACGCCCCACGTGGAGGTTGAGGTTGGGTTTTGTTGGGATTGGTTTTTTCCCTTTTCCGAGGAAAAGGTTTGCAGAAGCCATAGAAGTCTTGGGAGCGTGGCCGCTGCCTGGAGAGCTCGTCCAGAGCCTCGAAAAACAGGATTTTTGTGTCCGTGTTGGAGCAGCTCCCGTGGGATCAGCGCCATCCGTGGGAATCACTCGGAGCCCGGGAGTGCAGTGTGGCTTTAAAAGGGGGGGGTTTCCAAGGGATTCGCTTTTTCGGGATGAAGAATCCACAGTTGGGATTTTTTTGCCGGTTCTCTGCCTGGAGATCCTGGAGCTGGAGGGTTTTTTTCATGGAAAACGCGTGCCCGGCATCATGGAAGCACAACTGGGAAAGCTTGGAGCACACGGCCCTGGGTCACCAGCACCGGGGTCCCCTTGGAGTTGGGATTCCCCTTCCTGGTCACTGGAATTCCCTCGGAGCTGGGATCCCTTTTCTGTGTTTTCCGTGAGATTTTGGGTTCCTTGGAGCTTTTTGGAATTGCTGAGCGGGACATGGAGCTCGTCTGGAGTCCCTCAGGAAATTGAAGAATTTGGGAATTTTCATTTTTTCTCCTGCTCCAGCCCATCCAGCATTTTCACAATTCTATCCCAGAGGTTTTTCCAGCTCTCCCTGGGCTGGAATTCCCAGAGAAGCTGTGGCTGCCTGTGGATCCCTGGAATGTCCAAGGCCAGGTTTGTGGGATTGTGGAAGGCCCCTATGGAATGGGATGAGCTTTAAGGTCCTTCCCACCAAAACCATTCCGTGATTCCACAATCCCACCTGCTGCCTGATCCCATGGATGGACTTTGGGAATTCCCACTGCTCCCATTCCGTGTTGGAGCTCATCCCAATCCCAAAATCTGGGGCACAAGGACAACACCCATCTCCATCTTTTCAGTTGCTTTCAGTTTTTGAGGATTTTTCCTTCATTTCTCACCAATTTTGGAGCAACTTTTTCCTGACTTGAATCCACATGCTCCGGTCGGATCCATCCATCCCATGGATGGCAGAGGAGAAATTCCAATACCAAAGGTAGCAGAGAGGAATTCTTTCCATGCCCATGGAAACCCGATGGACACAAACCCACCCCAAACCCGGGACTCCTTCCCAAAATTCCCTCCTTCCCAAAAAATCCTCTCTGTCCTCCTCCAGCGTGTTCCTCCCATCGTTTTCCCAGTTGGAAAACCTGGAGAGGTTCTTTGGGTGCTGCTCCAGGATGGGTTTGGTGTTGCCTCACAGAGGCCAGAATTCCTCTTGGTTGGTTTTTTTTGGGAATTGATGCTGATGGTGGGGTTGGAGCACGGCCAGTTTTCCTGCTCCGGAAGTGCTCGGAAACGTGGGATGGACATTCCAAGGTTGTCCCTCCTCCTGTCCCACCTCCATCACCTTCTGGGGGCCTTGGACAGGTGGAGCTTCCAGGAATCCCCACCACAGGCTGCAATTCCATGGCGAACCCATGGGGAATTCCCGATACTCCTTAAATTCTGCTGTGCATTGGAAGAGGATCATTGGCCATGCCAGCAGTGCCCAAAACTTGATGGAATTCGTTCCAGTTTGGCATCTTTTGGTTCATTTTCCATCTTCAAACTCCCAGAGATCTTTGGGACCAAGATCAGCTTCAATCCCAGGTGGAGCTCCCAGGAATCCCCACCAGAGGCTGGAATTCCATGGAGCATCCCTGGGGAATGCCCGATATTCCTTAAATTCCATTGTGCATTGGAAGGGGATCCTCAGCCATGGAGCCAATCCCAAGAGCTTCTTGGAATCCATTCCAGTTCAGGATTTCTTTATTCATTTTCCATCTTCAAACTCCCAGAGATCTTTGGGACCAAGATCAGCTTTGATCCCAGATTTTCAGCCAGAGATCCGTTGACTCTTCCCATGGGATCCTCTCTATAGGGACACCCTTGGAAGTTTGGGATGGACATTCCAAGGTTGTCCTTCCATCCATCACCTTCTGGTGGCCTTGGACAGGTGGAGCTCCCAGGAGTCACCACCAGAGGCTGCAATTCCATGGAGAATCCATTGGGAATTCCCGATATTCCTTAAATTTCGTTGTGCATTGGAAGAAGATCCTCGGCCATGGAGCCAACCCTCAGAACTTCACGGAATCCATTCCAATTTGGGATCTCTTTGTTCATTTTCCATCTTCAAACTTTGGGACCAAGACCAGCTTTGATCCCAGATTTTCACCCGGAGATCCATTGGCTCTTCCCGTGGGATCCCCTCTCCGTGCCTCTGTCACCCCAACAACACAAGCACAACCCTCCCTGGAATCCCAACATTCCCTGGAATCCCGACATTCCCCATTCTCCTCCTCCTCCCCGGGCGTGGCTTGGCTGGGATTTTGGTTGGATTTCCCGGGATTTTTTTCCCGAGGATCCTGATGGAAAATATGCAATAATTTGTTTACAGGATGCTCTGGGCAGGGCGCTCTTTAAGCACAATGTGCACAGGATAGTTTTGTATTCCGCCCCTCCGGAATTTTTTCGTGGTGGGAAGAGGTTCTCCTACGTTTCTATGGGACATTGGGAATGCTTGGAAAGCTTTCTAAGACCAGGAAATAAATTTTTTTATCTAAGGAAAACAAACAAACAAACAAACCCTTGGGATGTCTCCGTTATTTGGGGGTTTTCCGGATGGTTTTTTTCCAAATATATTCCATATATTCCAAGTTTTTTGGGGTTTTTTTTTTGTGGCTTTGAGGTGTTGCATTTTTAAGGTGATTTTTTTTTTTTTTTTGGAAAAGTGGGAAAAGGTGGATTTTTCCCCCTAATTAAGGGTGTGGAGATGGAGGGAGGGTGCACAAGTGGTGGGTTCCTGGTGGGAATTAATTCCTGGGAAATTTCAGCTCGTTTGGAGTTTTTGGGGATTTGTTAAAGGAGGATTTGGATGGAGAGGTCACTGAAAATATCCCAATATTGGAAATGGGGAAACGCAGTTCCAGGGAATCCCAGAATCCAGGAAATCCAGGGAATTCCCTTTCCAGGAATGCAGGGGGAACTGGAGAGGGATTGGGATCAGGGATGGGAGGGAATGGCTGGAAAAGGGGAGATTTAAATGGGATATTGGGAAGGAATTCACAGAATTCTGGAATTCCCAGAGAAACTGTGGCTGCCCCTGGATCCCTGGGAATGTCCCTGCCCCTCCCACCCCAAATATTCCAGGATTTTCCCGAGTGATTCCCATTCCTTGGGATTGAACAGAGCCTTGGAGGGTCCCCGAAAGTGGGAATGGAATTCCAGAGCATGCCCCAGTGCCGGCAGGACAGGGTTAATTTCCAGGAATTCCCAGGATTTTCTCGTGGGATTGAAGTTCGGGATGGAGCTGGGAATCCACCAGCCATGCCTGGCTCCCAATTCCTGAATAATTATTAATAATAACTATAATTATTTTATATTTCTATTTAATGATTATCTTTAATATTTATATTAATTAATTGTAATATATAATATTTATAATATAATAACTTGAAGATATTATATTACGCCTATATAATAAAGACTTATAATAAGTATTATAGATAATAATATAAGTATTATAATATTAATATTTAATGATTATAATTGTAATTATATTTAATATTTATATTCTCATTATTATTTATTTTAAATATAAATATTTATTTATTATTTAATGATTTTTAATATCAAATACTTACATTTAATAATTAATAATAGTAATTAATAGTGATCAGTAATAATTCATAATAAACGGAGCCTGCTCCTCCCTCTCCATCCCTCTGGAATCTCCCGCCCTCCAAACCTTGGGAGAGCCGTTCCCAGCGGAAAACTGCAGGGAAAGCAGCGGAATTTTGGGAAACAGAAGGGGAAACCCACCGGGCTGGGGGGGAATTATTCCCATCCCTCAGGGAATAGCCTGGGAATGAGCATCCCTGGGGAGGGCTGGAATTCCCGAACTCCGGGATTTTTTCCAGAGGCGCTGGCGGTGGGAGATGCCCTCGGAGGGTTGGGAATTGCTATATATATTTTTTTTTTCCTGCTTTTTTTCCACTTCCTCGCCGCTGGATCCGATCCCGGCCGCGTTTGGCCGCACTCATTTCCGGGTTCCTTCGGGAACCTTTTGGGAAACCGGGATCGATCCTCTCCCAAAATCTGGGAATTGTGGGATCATCCCGGTGAGCGCTTCCCTGTGGAGAAGCCGCGCCCGCCCGGCGGGGCCATGTGGGTTGTGTTTATTCCCGGTGAGTAATCCCGGGATTTGGAGGCAGCGCTGGAAAACTCCGCATCCAGCGGCGGCTCCCGAGCAGCGCCGTAAGTCCCGAGGGTTTTTTTTGTCCCCTCTCCGGTATTCCCAATTTTTCCCGCTGATCCCGAGGGGTCTGCACAGCGGCGGCTCCTGGGAAATTCGGGAATGTGGGAATGGGAATAGGAACGGGAAAGGCGCCGGGAGCGCTGGAACACCGCGAGCATTCCCGCCCCTCCCGCAGCTCCCGGCGCGGGGATCGCGGAATTCCCGGGAAGTTTCACTCGGGAGCGGGATGAGCTCTGGGATCCCCCCCAACCCCAAATCCCAAATTTGTGGGATGGAAAAGCTGCCGATCCCGGTGGATCCCGGCGAATTCCAGCGGCAACAACAACTCCCACAAAGCCGCCCTTGTCCCGCCGGGAATGGTCCTGGCACGGCCCGCGCCGCTCCCGGAGTTTTTTTCCAGCGCCGCTCCCGGAGTTTTTTCCAGCGCCGCTCCCGCTCTCCTGGAGCCGCTGGAAAAAAGCGTTCAGGGCGCTGATTAGGAATTCCCGAATATTCCCGGCCGTGGAAAATTGCCGCTGGTGCTGGCACGGAGGGAGGGATGTGCCAGGAGGAGAGCCGTGCCAGGGGGAGGGATTTTCCATAGGGAAGGATATTCCATAGGGAAGGGAAGGGGGAAAAAGGAAAGGAAAAGGAAAAGGAAAAGGAAAAGGAAAAGGAAAAGGAAAAGGAAAAGGAAAGGAAAGGAAAGGAAAGGAAAGGAAAGGAAAGGAAAGGAAAGGAAAGCTGTACCATGAGGACGGTGACAAGGTGACAGGGCCGGGCTGCTGGCAGCGGGGAGGGTGACATTGGTGCCAGGTGGGGACATTTTGGTGCCAGGAGGGAACATTCCCCAGCGGAGCCCGGCACGGACCGGGAACTCCCGGGCTGGAGCTGCGTCTGCGGGGCCGAAACAGCCCCGAGGGGGATCGGGTGGGGCTGGGGGGAGAGCGGGGAGGAGGAGGAAAAGGAAGAAAGGGAGGAGGAGGAAAAAAGGGAGGAGGAGGAACAAGCTGTTGCAGCCACCTGAGTGGAGCCGCAGCGCTGACAGAGGTGACTCGCAGAGGTCACAGTCCTGCCGTGACCCCATCCCAATCCCGATCCCAATCCCGATCCCGGCTGGGAAGAGCCCGAGGAGGAGGAGGAGGAGGAGGAGGAGATGGGGGGAGGAGGAGGAGGAGGAAGCAGCCCTGGCCCGGCCCCGGTGACTCATGTCACTCATTTTGCTCTGAAACCACAAATTCCTGCCTGAGGTTGGGCCTGGAGCCTCCTCCTGATTCCCGGAGCCACAGGGAACAGGGAATAGGGACAGGGAACTGGGAACAGGGAAAAAGGAATAGGGAATGGAATAGGGAACAGGGAAGGGATCCCTGCCCTGGGAATGGCTGGGCCAGGATGGATCCAGATGCTCCCAGCTTGGGGATCCCATCCAGGGGCTCTATGTACAGCAGGATCCTGCACTGGGAGGAACCTCTGGAAAAGTTCAAGCCTTTGGAAACGCTCATGCCTCTGGAAGGACTCATTCCTTTCCCCTCTGAGAATCCCAGAATCTCAGAATCCCAGAATCCTAGAATTCCAAAATCCCAGAATCCCGGATCAGAAGGGCCCTTAAGACTCATCTCATTCCAGCCACAGGCAGGGACCATTCCATGAACAGATTCCAGCCTGGCCTTGGACATTCCAGGGATCCAGGGGCAGCCACAGCTTCTCTGTGAAATTCCACCTCAGCCAGGAATTCCTTCCCAATGTCCCATCCAGCCCTGGGCAGCCATTCCCTGTCTCCTGTCCCTCCATCGCTTATCCCAAATCCCTCTCCTGTGAGGGGCTCCGAGCTGTCCCTGGAGCCTTCTCTCCATTCAAGTCCCATTTCCACCATTTTTTCCCCTGGAAAACCCCAGGAATTCCGTGGGATCTGGGGGCTGCAGACTCCCTGGAGCTCCTCGGTGCTTCCAGAGCCCTGGGAAGTTCCCGATTCCCGTCTAATCTTTAACCGGAGGCGTTTCCAGCTGGGTTTTGTTGGTTAATTTTTCCCTTCCCTCTCCAGCCCTTCCCAGCGTTCCAGGGATTTTCCTGGTGCTGCCTTACACCGGAGCTGGCAGAGGTAGAGCCTAGGATGGGAGGGAATTCCAGAGGGTGGGAAAGGGGGTGCTTTGGGAATGGCTCCGTGGCACATCCAAAGGCTGGATCCCAGTGGGAAGGTGGGATGGCTGGAATGACAGCCCAGGAATCCCAGGAATCCAGAACCTTGGATTACTCTGGATTTTGGTGGGATCCGGCTGAGGCAGGAGCTCCCTTCCTGCTTTTCCTGCTCCACTGGCAGGAGGGATCAGGGATTTTTCCCTTGATTTCCCAGACCAGAGGCGGCGCTGACGCCAGGATCGGGTAAGAGCTGGGATGGGATTTTCCATGGGAATGGGAAAGGGGATCCACTGGGATCCTCCTGCTTCCCGAGGGACCTTCCCGAGGTGATCCCGAGGTGATCCCACATCCCTCTGGACCTGCTGGAATCCCTGTCCCTGTGGGAAGTGGGATCAGCCTTCTCCCGCTGCTCCTTTGGGATCCCGTCCCACGGGAGCCCACTGGGATTCAATTCCCTTTGGGATTTGGGATTGGACATGGTGCTGCATCCTGGGAATTCTCATCCCCTCCAGGCTGTCCTGATCCCACGGGATGTGGCCAGGAGGAGTTTGAGGAGCCATTCCATGGGAAGCTGAGCTGGAAAATCCCCGGGATCCGGAGCCGACCATGCTGAGCCCCAAAGCCCGGTTGCTCCACGCCCACCAAGTGCCCGAGGTCAGCGGGAATTCCCTCCCTGATCCCCAGGATTGGCGGGATTTGGGATGGGATGGACAGGAACAGCATGGGGGTCACCCCAAGGGTGCCACAGCTGTGTCCTGACTCTGGAATTCTGAGGATCCTCCCAATCCTTTCCCAATTCCATTCCCATTTCTCCATTCCCGTTTCCATTTCCATTCCTATCTCCATTCTCATTCCCGTTCCCATCCCCCTTATCCCATCCCCCTTATCCCATCCCCATTATCCTATCCCCATTCCCATCCCCATTCCCATCCCCATTATCCCATCCCCATTCCCATCCCCATTCCTATCCCCATTATCCCATCCCCATTCCCAATCCCATTCCCATTATCCCATTTCTATTCCTATTATCCCATCCCCATTCCCATTCCTAATCCCAATCCTCCCATTCCCATTCCCACCCCCATCTCATTCCCATTCCCATTATCCCATTCCTCCATCCCCATTCCCATATTTCCCATTCCCATATTTCCCATTCCCATATTTCCCATCCCCATATTCTTATTCCCATATTCCCATTCCCCCATTGCCATCCCCACCCCCATTTCCATTATCCCATTCCCATTATCCCATTCCCATTCCCTCTCCATTCCCATTATCCCATTCCCGTTATCCCATTCCCGTTATTCCATTCCCATTATCCCATTCTCATTATCCCATTCCCATCCCCATTATCCCATCCTCCCATTATCCCATTATCCCATTATCCCATTATCCCATATTCCCATTCCCAGATTTACCGGGAGCTGGGAATCCTCTCCGGGTACCGTCCCCCCCGGAGCTCGGTCACCCAGTGCCTGCTCAGCATCTTCCACATGAACAACGAGACCCTCAACATCTGGACACACCTGGTGCCCGCTGGGTGAGTGCCCCTGGGACACCTGGGACACACCTGGCAACAGCTGGGCACACCTGGGGCCACACCTGAGGACACACCTGGGGACACACCTGAGGACACACCTGGGGACACACCTGGGGACACACCTGGGACACACCTAGGGACACACCTGGGGACACACCTAGGGACACCTGGGGACACCTGCCTGGGGCTGCCCTCAAGACACACCTGGGCAGACCTGGTGGGTTCCCCATAACATCTGGGCACACCTGGGTACACCTGGGACTGTCCTCAACACCTGGGCACACCTGGTGGGTATTCCTTAACATCTGGGCACACCTGGTGGGTGCCCTCAGCACCTGGGGGGTTCCCTTTAACACCTGGACACTCCTGGGCACACCTGGCGCCCACCTGGCTGTGCCCACGTCCGACACCCTCCCTCTCCCACCCCGCAGGTATCTGCTGTGGCTGTTGGTGTCTCACCTGCGGGGCTTTGGGGCGGATCCCGGGGCGGGGCCGTTCCTGCTGTACCTGGGCACGTGTGCCCTGTACCCGCTGGCCTCGGGGGTGGCCCATGCCCTGGGGGCGTTGGGCAGGGCCGGGCGGCACCGAGCCTACTGCTGTGACTATGCTGCACTTAGTGTGTATGGACTGGGTAAGGGTTTATGGGATTTGTGTGTGGGATTTAGGGAGTCTGAGGGTTTATGGGTTTATGGGGTTTGGGGGCGCTGGGGGAGCCTGGGCAGCACCGCTCCTACTGCTGTGACTGTGCTGCACTCAGCCTCTATGGACCTGGTTAGTGTTTGTGGGATTTATGGGATTTTTGTGGTCTGGGGGTTTATGGGGTTTGGGGGGTTTGTGAGGTACTGCTGTGACTACGCTACGCTCAGTCACTATGGACTGGGTAAGGATTTATGGGGTTTGTTTGTGGGGTTTGGGGGGTTTATGGGGTTTATAGGGTTTGGGGGCGCTGGGCGGGGACGGGCAGAAACGAGCCTACTGCTGTGACTATGCTGAGCTCAGTGTGTATGGACTGGGTAAGGGTTTATGGGATTTGTGTGTGGGATTTATGGGGTCTGAGGGTTTATGGGGTTTATGGGGTTTGGAGGGTTTGTGAGGTACTGCTGTGACTACGCTACGCTCAGCCTCTATGGAGTGGGTCAGGGTCTATGGGGTTTATGGGATTTATGTGTGGGATTTATGGGGTCATGGGGGTTTATGGGGTGGGGGGGTTTCTGAGGTTTCTGGGTTTTGGGGGGGTTTGGGGATTCTGGCCAGGTGGCACCGTGCCTACTGCTGCGACTATGCTGCAGTCAGTGTGTATGGACTGGGTAAGGATCTATGGGATTTGTGGGGTCTGGGGAGTCTATGGGGTCATGGGGGTTTATGGGATTTATGGGGTTTGGGGGTGCTGGGGGGGGCCCGGGCGGCACCGTGCCTACTGCTGTGACTATGCTGCACTCAGTGTGTATAGACTGGGTAAGGATTTATGGGATTTATGGGGTTCATGGGGTTTGGGGGCCCTGGGGGCGCTGGGCAGGCCCGGGTGGCACCGAGCCTACTGCTGTGACTACACTGCACTCAGCACCTATGGACTGGGTCAGGGTTTGTGGGGTTTATGGGGTTTGGGGGGTTTATGGGGTTTGGGGGTGCTGGGGGGGCCCGAGTGGCACCGTGCCTACTGCTGTGACTACACTGCACTCAGCACCTGTGGACTGGGTCAGGGTTTGTGGGGTTTGTGGGGTTTGGGGGGGGTTTTGCGAATTCCACCCAGGTTTATGGGGTTTTGAGAATTTAGCCCGGGTTTATGGGATACCAGGAATTTAGCCTAGGTTTGTGGGATATTGGGAATTTAGCCCGAGTTTATGGGATTGATGGAATGTAGCCTGGGTTTGTGGGATTGCGGGAATTTAGCCCTAGGTTATGGGATTTGGGGGATTCTGGGGGACAAGGGGAGCTGGGATAGCCCGGGTTTATGGGATTTTGGGAATTTAGCCTGAATTTATGGGATTTGGGGAATTCTGGGGGGCGAGAAGAGCCCGGGTTCATGGGATTTTGGGAATTTCACCCGGGTTTATGGGATTTGGGGTATTTTGCCCAGGTTTATGGGATGCCACATCCAGAGGGGAGGTTTGGGGGAACTTCCCGCTCTTCCTTTTCCTCGTCCCTGCACTCCAGAACTTGGGAATGTCCTGGAGCAGCTCCGGCCCCAAATAATTTGGGACAGCCCCGGCTGGGTGGGATTTGGAAAAACGGGAATGAGGAAAAATCCCGGATTTTACCCAACTGGAGGAGCCTCATTGGCAATTCCAGGATATTCTCCAGCCCCTCTGGAACACTCCCTGCTCTGGAGATTCCCGATGTTCTGGAGCTCAGAGCTGAGCCCGGGAGGGTGAGGAATTCCAAGGGAATTCCAGAGGAATTCTGGGATTTGGGAGCTGACAGGGCCCTGCTGTGTTCCCAGGCTCAGCGCTGGCGTATTCCGCCTACGCCTTCCCGCAGGAATGGCTCGGGAGCACATTCCATCGTTTCTACCTTCCCCTGGCCGTGCTCAACTCCGCCCTCAGCACCGGCCTCTCCTGCTATTCCAGGTGAATTCCAGGGATTTCGGGATGAGGGGTTTGGGCACGGAATGGGAGATTGCGAAAGGGGAAAGAGGGAATTTTTCCATTGGGAAATGTGGGGAATTCAGTGATTAAAATGTGGGATAACGGGAGGAGGTTGAATTTGGGGAGGTTCCGAAGGGGATTTATGGGATCCTGGAATTTGGGTTTGGATTGGGAGGGAACTTGGAGATGGTTCAGGTCTGATATCCTGGGTTCCTGGAGAACTGTGGAATTCCTGGTGTATTCCAGGTGGAATTCCCAGTGTATCCCATGTGGAATTCTCAGTGTATCCCAGTGTATCCCATGTGGAATTTCCAGTGTATCCCAGTATATCCCATGTGGAATTACTGATGTTTCCCAGGTTTCTGGAGGCGGAGCGACCCCGCCTGAGCAAAGCTTCCCGAACTTTGGCCTTTGTGTATCCCTACATTTTTGACAGCATCCCAGTTTTCTACAGGGTGAGTATCCCACAAAATCCTGGGAAATCTCAGCTGCCTCAGCCTGGAATTCTTTGGGAAAACTCAGGCCCAGCTCGGGGTTGGAAAGGAAAACAAACTCCGGCAGGAAAAGGCTCGTGGATATTTTTTCCTGCTCCGATTGCCGGCGGATTCCTCCCACTTCAAAGGGCTGGAAAATTCCTGCCCTGGGGAGCTGGGAGGGGCCTTTTCCAGGGATTGAACTGGAGTGGGATGGGAATTTGGGGAGGGATGAGGACAGGCAGGAGTGGGGATGAAGGGAGTGGGGAACTGGGAATGGCTGTGGATCCTTGGGATTGATGGAGCAATCCTGATTTTTTCCTGGGAAGCAGCGTTGGAGTGGGGGTGAGGGGAGTGGGGAACTGGGAATGGCTGGGGCTTCTTTGGGACTGATGGATGGATGGATGGATGGATGGATGGATGGATGGATGGATGGATGCAGGGATGGATGGATGCAGGGATGGATGGATGATGGATGGAGGGATGGATGGATGGATCCATGGATCCATGGATGGGTGGATGGAGGGAGGGAGGGAGGGAGGGATGGATGGATGGATCCATGGATGAATGGATGGAGGAATCCATGGATGGATGGATTGATGCATGGATGGAGGGATGGATGGATCCATGGATCGATGGATGGATGGATCACTCCTGTTTTTCCTGGCAGCTGTCCCGGTGTGTGTCCAGGGGCTGTTCCGAAGGTTCTCTCCCACTGCATTCCCGGCACAGCCTCTGCGCCCTCCTCACCTTCCTCAGCTTCACCTCCCACCTGCCTGAGCGCCTGGCGCCAGGGAGCTTCGACTTCATCGGTGAGCATTCCAGGGAATGGCGGGAATGAACCCAGGGAATGCCGGGAATAAAACCGAGGAATGGTGGGAATGAACCCAGGGAATCCAAGGAATGAATCACAGGGAACCTAGGGAATGAACCCAGGGAATGGTGGGAATGAACCCAAGGAATGCCGAGAATAAAAACAGGGAATGTCAGGAATGAACCCCAGGTAATCCCGGGAATGAAGCCGGGGAATCCAGGGAATGAACCCCATAGAATCCCAGGAATAAACCTCCCGGAGCCACAGGCATTCGGAATAGGAATTACGAGGAGGATAAAACCCCGGGAAGTGGGAATAGGAACTTGTAGCATGATAAAACTCCAGGAATCAGGAGCAGGAATTTGTAGGATAAATATTCCATGGATACCAGGTGCAGCAGGCTGAGTGTGATTTGATCCTGGAATCCTGGAATTCTGGGATGCTTTGGATGGGCAGGGCCACCTCCCATTATCTCAGAGCTCTCCAAGCCCATGGAGCATTCTGGGGATGAGGAACTCACCTGGCCTAGCCCAACACCCATGGAATTTCCATGGAACTTCCATGGAATTTCTGTGGAATTTCCGTGGAATTCTTGGAGTTTTCCATCACAGGGCACAGCCACCAGGTTTTCCATGTCTGCGGGATCCTGGGAACGCTCTTCCAGCTGGAAGCCGTCTCCATGGACATGGAGGAGCGGCGGGGCCGCCTCCCCCTTCCCTCTTCCCTGGAAAGCTTTGGATCCTTGGGAATGGGAGCAGCCGCAAGCCTGGCCATCCTCGGGATCTGCTTCCGCAGCCTCCGCCCAGACCATCATTCCCAGGAAAAATCCCACTAGAATTTCTGGGATTTCTGGGAGCAGCCCCATTCCAGAGGTGTCCGTGTGTGTTAAGGGGGAATTTGGTTGCCTGGAAATATTCCTTTGGGAATTTCCCCAGGGAAAAACTGCACTGGTTTTATGGGAAGGCTTCCTATCCTGCTGTTATCCGCAGGGAAAGCGTCAAATAATTGGGATTGGATCCCTGAAAAGGGAGGGAAGCGCTCCTGCATCCCAAAAAATCCATGATCCTTCAGGTCTGCCTTGGGGAGAAATCCAGGGAATGTTGGCATCGCCAGCTGGGTGAAGCCAAGCACTCCCTAATTCCCATTTTCCCCTTTGGGAATTCCTTTGGAATTCCAAGCCTTATGCTCAGCCCAAGTGCCTGGAAATGTGGGATGGAGGGATTGGAATTTTTCCCTCCAGTTTTAATTCCCACTGTTTTTAATTATTATCCCGGAAAAGGGATTCCAGGAGAGCTTCAATCCCGCAGGAAAGCTCTTCCAGGATCTAATTCCAGGAAATCCTGAGAAGTTCATTCCTGTGGGAATTCCAAGTTTCTACATGGGAAATTGGAATTGGAATTAATTAATTGGGAATGAAGGAATTCCATCCTGTCCTGGGTATTCCCGGGCTGGATCCCGGGATTGGGGCCGGGAGAGCTCCTGAGTTTTGGGATCCTTTAGGAAAAGGTTTTTGATGTTTTCCTTGGATGAGGGATGGATGAGGTTGGGATCCATGGGGAGAAAAGCAGGATTTGGGACAGCTCAAGGATTAAAAGCACCCTGGAATTTTGAATGAATTCCCAGGATTTTCTCTCTGTTGTTCCTTGCTTTCCTTCCCTCCTGCTCCTGGGTGTTGCAGGAAGAGCCTGGAGCTCTCAGCCTTTTCCAGGATCCAGGTTTTCCTCCTGGATTTTCCTGCAGGAAAACGCAGCACACTCTTTGTTCTTTGGGAATTTTTTTCCTGGATAATCTCACGGGTCTTCCATTAATTTCCTTTAATTGCCTTTGCCGAGGTCTGACTGCTGCACTTTGGGAGCTCCTGGAATTTGGGATAACACAATAAAATCTGGGATGAAGGGGTTAAATCCGGGATAAATCAATCCTTGGGAAAGCTGATGGGGATTTTCGGGATATTTATAAGCACTGGAGTTGTTTTTCTGACGGTTTTATTAAATTAATATAAATCACTGATTTTAATCTGCTTAATAATAAAAATATTCCTGGGAAAACGAATCCCTTTGGAGATCATTGCTGATAATTCCAGAGTTTATTTACTTTGGGAGCTGCCGTGAGCAGGGAGGAATCCAGCTGGGATTGAAGAGCCTGGAAAAATGTCAGGAATCATCCCAGGATTATTCCAGGTCATTCAACTTTTGAACTGAAATCCTCCCGTCCTCTCCAGGGCTGGGAATTTTGGGAAAACTGCACTTTCTAGGTGGGATGGAATGCCAGAATCCCATGGGATCCTCTGGCTGATCCTGTGGGATGGATGATGCTGGATCTTGGAGCAGCATAGGGAGAGGATTTTATTCCGTATTTTTACCAAAAATCTTTGGAATTTCCTCAATTCCTTTCCCAGGAGAAATGTAAACTCCGTGTCCAGGTATTCCAAGGAAAGAAACCAGGATATTTATTTGTGAAATGTTGATCCACGGCAAATCCCAGACAAATCCAGGAATTTGAGGATCAAATTCCTGCAAACCTCCTTCATCCCTCCTAAACCATGTGGATATGGAAAAGCTGGAAAAGAGCAGGAATTTCAGGCTCCTCCAGGTCATTTTATCCCTTTGTTTTAAAATATCCTTGAAGTGCATTGTGGAAACATTCAGGAATTTAGACTAAAAATGGGAATTCCCTGGAATTTAAAAGGAATTGAATCCCTCAGCCAAATTCCCCATTGGCATCCGTTCCCTTGGCAGGAAGTTTGCTTTTCCCTGGGCTTGTTCTGCTGGATTTTTCCCACGTCCCAACATCACATTTCCATGGTTATTTTCCACCACAGATCATTTCCCACAGGTTGGGGATTAACTTGTTTCCAGCAGGTTGGGACTTAATTAATTTTCCACATGTTGGGAATTAATTCCGACAGGTTGGGAATTAACTTTTTTCCAACAGGTTGGGAATTCACTCATTTCCATCAGGTTGGGAATTAATTCCAACAAGTTGGGAATTAACTCATTTCCATCAGCTTGGGAATTCACTCATTTCCATCAGGTTGGGAATTAACTTTTTTCCAACAGGTTGGGAATTAAACTCATTTCCATCAAGTCAGGAACGAATTCCAACAGGTTGGGAATTAAAATAATTTCCATCAAGTTGGGAATGAATTCCAACAGGTTGGGAATTAACTCATTTCCAACAGGTTGAGAGTTCACTCATTTCCATCGGGTTGGGAATTAACTCATTTTCCACATGTTGGGGATTAATCCCAACAGGTTGGGATTTAACTCAATTTCCACAGGTTGGGAATTCACTCGTTTCCATTGGGTTGGGAATTAACAGAGTGACTGATTCACCTCCAGGCAGGCACACAGGGAAGCCCTGACTCTTCGAACGATCCGCATTCCACCTGTTTCCCCGAAAGATTGGAATTAGGGGAATAAAAATGGAAAAACACCCGGAAAAAAACCGGGATCACCCGGGGCCGGGATTCGAACCTGCGGCTTCACCCCAAGCTCCACCACCGCCACCAGCAGGGGGCGCCCCGCTCCCCGGACCCCGCCCCTCCGGCGTCTCCATGGTGACGCCGGGGCGGTGACGTCAGCGGAGCGGCGCGCGTTGATTGGTCGGATTTGAA
>JANPWX010016316.1:27197-51902 GCA_024734555.1 Trochalopteron elliotii
CGGCGGGGACGGGGGAGCGGCCTGGGGGTGGGGGGGTCCCCGGAGTGGGGCAGCTCCGGCCGGTGCCGCGGGGCCACCCTTCATGGCTGCCCGCGGCTCTTTGGCTTCCCGGTTCTCCTCATCCTCTCGCTATCCCGGTGCTCCTCCTGTTCTCCCGGTTCTCCCCATCTTCTCGCTATCCCGATGCTTCTCCCGGTTCTCCCCGTTCCTCCCCCGTTCTCTCGGTTGTCTCCCCTCTAACCCCGGTTCCTTTCCCGCTCTTCCCCCGTCCTCTCGGTTGTCTCCCCTCTAACGCCGGCTCCTTGCCCGCTCCTCCCCTGTTCCCTCGGTTGTTTCCCCTCTGTCCCAGTTCCGTTCCCTCTACCCTCTCCCGGCTCCCCCCGGCCTGTCCGGTCCCCGCCTTCCCCTCACGGCTCTCTCCCCTCAGTAGGGCCAGGACGCCGCGGAGGCCGAGGAAAGGCACGAACCCCGCGCTGAAGGACCCGGTGGGGGTGAGTGCGGGGCGAGTCCCCCGAGCTGCCCAGATTCCCCCCGTTCCAAATTCCCGGATTTATTCCCAGTTTATCCCTGTTTTCCTTAGTCCAGCTGTACTGCCGGGTTTATTACCAGATTTGTCCCTGTTTCCTTCATTCCCGGGTTCATTCCCGAGTTCATTCCCGGTTTATATCCCTGTTTCCGGTTTATCCCTGTTTCCCTCATTCCACGTGTACTGCCGGATTCATTCCCGGGTTCATTCCCGTGTTCATTCCCAGGATCATTCCCTGTCTCCCCTCATCCCAGGTGTACTGCCAGCTTAATTCCCATGTTTATTCCTGGATTCATTCCCGGTTTATCCCTCTTTTCCTCCCCATCCCTGGTGTACTGCCAGGTTCATTCCCAGGATTATTCCCAGATTTATTCCCAGGTTCATTCCCTGTTTCCCCTGTTCCAGGTGTACTGCCAGGTTCATTCCCTAGGTTATTCCCAGATTTATTCCCGTGTTCATTCNGGTGTACTGCCAGGTTCATTCCCTAGGTTATTCCCAGATTTATTCCCGTGTTCATTCCCAGGATCATTCCCTGCTGTCCTTCCCCCTATCCCAGGTGTACTGCCAGGTTCATTTCCAGATTCATTCCCAGGATTACTCCCAGTTTATCCCTATTTCTCTCCCATCCCAGGTGTACTGCCGTGTTCATTCCCATGTTCATTCTCAGGATTCTNTTTATCCCCGGTTTATCCCTGTTTCTCCCCCTCTCCAGGTGTACTGCCGCGTGCGGCCGCTGAGCCGTGGGGACCAGGAGAGCTGCATCGAGGTCGTCAACCACACCACGGTGCAGCTGCACCCGCCCGAGGGATACCGGGTCATCCGCAATGGCGAGTACCGCGAGGTAACCGCGGCATTCCCGCCCGGAATTCCTGCCTGGAACTCCCCTGGAACCCTGCCCCAGCCCTGGAAGTGTCCTTGGAGCAGGCTGGTTCAGCGGGAGCTGTCCCTGGCCTTGGAGATGGGCTTGTCCTTAAGGTTCCTTCCTGCCCAGACAGTTTTGGAATTCCATGAATTCCGTCCGGCTCCAGGTTTTCCCATGAATTTAGGAATTCCATGAATTCCATCCTGCTCCAAGTCTTCCCACGAATTTAGGAATTCCGCGAATTTAGAAATTTCATTAATTTTATCCCGCTCTGAGTTTTCCTGTGTATTTAGGAATTCCATTAATTCCATCCAGCTCCAAGTCCCATTAATTTAGGAATTCCAGCCTGCTCTGAATTTTCCCCTGAATTTAGGAATTCCATCCATCTCCAAGTTTTCCCGTGAAATCCATCCCACTCTGAGTGTTCCCAGGAATTTAGGAATTCCATTAATTCCATCCCACTCCAAGTTTTCCCGTGAATTTAGAAATTCCATGAATTCCAACCAGCTCTGAGTTTTCCCATGAATTTTTGAATTCCATGAATTCCATCGCACTCCAGGTTTTCCCATGAATTTAGGAGTTTAATTCCATCCCGCTCCGAGTTTTCCCGTGAGTCTAGGAATTCAAAACTCATTCAAATTCATTAAAATAATTAATTTTAAAAAGTAAAGCCAGCTTGGAATTTAAGACTATTAAAATTAATTTCAAAGTTCATTCAAATTCATTAAAATAACTCATTAAAAAAAGTAAAACCAGCTTGAAATTTAGGACTGCTAAAATTAATTACAAAATTCATTTAAATAATTCATGAAAAAAATAAAACCAGCTTGAAATTTAGGACTGAAAACTGAGGCTGGCCTGGAAAAAAAATCCAAAATAACTGAAATTCCCTGAGGGAATAGCTCCACTTTGGCCACAGTGGATGTTCCTTTGTTTGGATTCCAGGGGGAGCTCTAAGGAAATCCCAACTTTTATCTGTGCATTGGGAATTCTCTGCTCCATGGGATCTGCTGGAATTCCAGGGTGGTTTTCCCTCTCTTGGCAGACGCAGTATTCCTTCAAGGAGGTCTTCGGCACGCTGGTGGTGCAGAAGGAGCTCTTTGATGTGGTGGCCAAGCCTCTGGTGGAGGATCTGATCCGGGGCAAAAACGGTGAGCAGGACTCGTGTCCCCTGTCCCCATTCCCGGGATTTCACCCATTCCCGAGGTTTGCTTGCAATTGTGGCTCAGCTCCTCACACAACACCCCTGGAAGTTCTTTCTGGAATAGGAATCCTGGGGTGGTTTGGGAGGGAAAGGATGATCCAGTGCTCCCAAGGTCTGTTTGGAATTGTGGCTCAGCTGCTCGCACAACACCCTCGGAAATTCCTTATGGAGTAGGAATCCTGGGATGGTTTGGGAGGGAATGGATGATCCCAAGGTTTGTTTGGAATTGTGGTTCAGTTCCTTGCACAACATCCTCAGAAGCTCTTTCTGGAATAGGAATCCTGGGATGGTTTGGGTAGGAATGGATGATCCAGTGACTGCTCCTGAGGTTCGTCTGGAATTGTGGCTTGGCTCCTCACACAACGACCTTGGAAGTTCTTTCTGGGATGGTTTGGGTGGGAATGGATGATCCAGTGCTCCTGAGGTCTGTTTGGAATTGTGGCTCCTCACACAACTTGGATACTCTTTCTGGAATAGGAATCCTGGAATGGTTTGGGAGGGAATGGATGATCAGTGCTCCTGAGGTTTGTCTGGAATTGTGGTTCAGCTCCTCACACAACACCCTCGGAAATTCCTTCTGGAGTAGGAATCCTGGCATGCTTTGGGTGGGAATGGATGATCCAGTGCCATGGAAATGTTGGAGCAGCCTGGCTCAGCAGGAGGTGTCCCTGCCTTTGGCAATGGGATTGGCTTTAAGGTCCCTTCCCACCCAAACTGTTCTGGAATTCCATGGATTATGCATCCAAATCCTTCTCTCCCAAGTTTTCCTGTGGTTTGTGGGAGTTGCAAACAGTGAAATCAGAATTTTGGGGCTTTTAGCAAAGCACGTTTTCCCAAAAAGTGGCAAAAAAGCATCACTTCCTAAACCATTAAATCTATGGGAAAGACATTAAAGCTCATCCCATTCCATGGAGAAGGAAACCTTCCCCTATCCCAGGGTGCTCCAAGCCCCATCCAGTTTGGAATATTCCAGGGATGGCCCAACCTGTGCCAGGGCTGATTTGTTTCTCTTGGGCAGGGTGAAGGATATTCCCAGCTCTGACCATCAGCTGTTCCTGCTGTTCTAACAGGTGATCTCAACATGGAGGAAGCCATTCCATGGCCTTTTTTTCCCTGGAAACAGTGAAAAACACTGTTTTTCCATTTTCCACGTTATTCCATATTAATAAATTAATACCAGACTAATTAATGAATCAAATAATGCTTTGTTGGCCAGCATCTGGATGTTGGAATTGGCTGAAATTCCTGGTTTTTCCCTCAGGTTTTTCATCAGCGAGAGCTGCCAGCACTTTTGATGGTGTGGAATATTTGAGGTGTTGTTTTGGTTTTTTTTTTCCCCAAATCCCATTGATTTATCCCTTTTCCCTGCATTCCCAGGTCTCCTGTTCACCTATGGAGTGACGGGCAGTGGGAAGACCCACACCATGACAGGATCTCCTGGGGATGGGGGGCTCCTGCCCCGCTGCCTGGCCATGATCTTCAACAGCATCGGCCCCTTCCAGGCCAAGAGATTCGTGAGTGCCTCCCCAAATCCTCCCCAAATCGTTGGATTTGTGCTCCAAACCTCGTCCTGGAGGGCTTGGAAGAGAGAAAAACCCAACGCCAGGGTCCTCGTTCCAAAGGGTTTCGATTTCTGGGAATGCCTTTAAATCATTCGGTGCTTATTCCCCAAGCTCATCCTAGGAAAAATCTGTTAAAAATACATGGGAAGGAGGAGTCAGGCAGGTATATTTAAGCACTGATGGCCACTGGTGTTCCCTTCCTCGTTAGGATGGGTGATTAATAAGCAAATATTTAATTAATTAAGCAGTTGTATCCCACTGAAATTCACAATCTGTTCCTGCTGTTCCAACGGGTGATTTCAACATGGAGGAAGCCATTCCATGGCTTTTTATTCCCTGGAAACAGTGAAAAACACTATTTTTTCCATATTTCCACGTTATTCCATATTATTCTCCATTCCATATATTATTCCATATATTATTCCATATTTCCATGTATTATTCCACTTGATATCAAAATTAATTGTCTCCTCATGAAATTAGGGATATTTTTCCCCAAGGTATGCACTTGGGGTGCCTAAAATACACTGAAACAATCCTGGAATTCTCATCCCTAGGACCTTTTATAAAACATTATTTTTTGCAAATTGTTTCTGTCAGATCTTGCTGGGTCGAGTGCCAATGAGGGGCACGGTATTAATAAATTAATACCAGGCTAATTAATGAATCAAATAATGCTTTGTTGGCCAGAACCTGGATGTTGGAATTGGCTGAAATTCCTGGTTTTTTTCCTCAGGTTTTCAAACTGGATGACAAGAACGGGGTGGAGGTGCAGAGCGAGGTGGAGGCTCTGCTGGAACGCCAGAGGAGAGAGGCCCTGCCCACCCCAAAAACTCCAGCTGGGAAGTGAGTGACTCTGGGAATTTATCCCCTAGAAATGGGATTTAACTTCTCTTGGGCTCTTCCCTTGAAGAAATAAAGGAAAAAATTGGGAAAAAAAGTTGGCAGATATTTAATTAATTAGGTAATTGTGTCTTACTCAAATTCCCAATTTATTCCTGGTGTTCTAACAGGAGATTTCAGCTTGGAGGGAGCTGTTCCATAGCTTTTTTTTTTTTTCCTGAGTTTTGGGCGTTTTCCCCTAGAATTTTGGGTCTTTTCCAATGGAACTCCCTCAGTTGGATCATGGAATTCCAACTGTGGGATTCCCTCAGTTGGATCATGGGATTTCCAGCATGGAATTCCCTCGGTTGGATCATGGAATTCCCACCATGGAAGTCCCTCAGCTGCTTCATGGGGATTCCCTCAGTTGGACCATGGGATTCCCTCAGCTGGATCATGGAATTCCAGCTTGAAAGTTCCTGAGTTGGATCATGGAATTTCCACCATTAAGTTTCCTTAGTTGGCTCATGGAATTCCCTCAGTTGGACCATGGAATTCCAACTGCAGCCATGGAATTCCCTCAGTTGGACCATGGAATTCCAGCCATGGAATTCCCTCAGTTGGACCATGGAATTCCCTCAGTTGGATCACAGAATTCCGACTCCCGGCCCTGCCCAGGAACCCGAATTTTGCCGAATGCTGCCCCTTTCCCCACCCACCCCTGCAGCCCTGTGCTGAGCTGCCCCGGCACGTTCAGTCTCCTTGGGAATCCCATCCCAATCCCATTTTTCCCCCCCAGGAGGCAGCTGGATCCCGAGTTTGCCGACATGATCGACGTGCAGGACCAGGCCCGGGCAGAGGAGGTGGACGAGGACAACGTCTACGGCGTCTTCGTGTCCTACATCGAGATCTACAACAACTACATCTACGACCTGCTGGAGGAGGCTCCCTTTGACTCCATCAAACCCAAGTGAGTCCAGAATTCCGGGATTTTCCCAGCCTGGGGTTGGGAATCGCCACCAAACCCTGCTGGAAAAGGGGGAACAAAACAATGTCTGTGGCGTCTCCGTGTCCCAAACTGATGTCCACCGTCTGCTTTGAGCCTGTCAAACAAACCCCAGGGAGTTTGGGAATTCCCATGTTCCCAATCCTGGGAGGATTTTAGGGGATCTCCACTGTGGTTTTTTTGGGTTCTCACCTTGGCTCAGAATTCCCAGGAATTGCTGTTAAAAACACATGGAAAGGAGTCCAGCCAGGAATGTTTCATGGCCACTCCCTTCCTCGTTAGGCTGGGTGATTAATAAGCAAATATTTAATTAATTAGGCAGTTGTATCCCACTGAAATTCCCAGTCTATTCTAACAGGTGATTTCAGCTTAGAACAAGCCATTCCATAGCTTTTTTTTCCCTGGAAACAGTGAAAAACACTGGTGTGGTTTTCCATATTTCCATATTATTCCACTTGATACCAGTAATTCCCATAAAACCAAGAATTAGGGATATTTTTTAGGGATTTTTTTTTCAAAGGTGTGCACTTGTGATGTCTAAAATCAGTAGGAAAAAAAATGTGCAAATTCCTCTTGGAATCCATGGATTGAAATTCCAACTCCATTCAAGTTGGAGACCCTCAGTCCTGTGTTAATTAAGAAGTGGTTGATTAACAAAGATTAACGAGGGCAAAGCAAACTGGGAGCTGTCTCCTCATTCCAAAAGGATCTCTGGGAATGCTTTTAAACCACTCAGTGTTTTGGTACTTATTCCCAAAGCCCATCCTAAAAAAAAAAAAAAAAATCTGGGATTATTTCTCCCTCTGGAAGCTGCAGTGTCGAAAGACTTGAGGCAGAAATCAAGGATTTAATATTTTTCCCCGTTTTTTTGGTAGGTGGAACAGTTGCAACACTCCTGTGAGAAATGGAGACTTTGTGTATGTGTCCAATGTCTTATTCCCATTATTCCAGTGCTGTTTTCCTTGAGTAGAAGCAGAAAATTCCCTGCTTTTCCTTGCTTTCCTAGGAAATCTAGGATGCTGTCCTTGCTTCTGTGTGCTTGTAGAAAAGCAATAGCTGCCACCAAAGCAATTAATTGCAATTTAATAGCTGCTAATTAGAGCAGTAGCTGGAGTGTCACTAATCCTGGCTGTGTGTCCATGTCCTGTATTCCCTCTCCCAGCTTTTATATGGATAATTCACCTTTTCCCCTCGGAATTTTTGGCCTTTTTCCCCTCGGAATTTTTGACCATTTTCCCCTCGGAATTTTTGGCCATTTTCCCCTCGGAATTTTTGGCCATTTTCCCCTCGGAATTTTTGACCATTTTCCCCTCGGAATTTTTGACCATTTTCCCCTCGGAATTTTTGACCATTTTCCCCTCAGCACTTTGACCATTTTCCCCTCAGCACTTTGACCATTTCCCCTCGAAATTTTGACTTCTCCCCTCAGATTTTTGACCCGTTCCCCCTGAATTTTAACCTTTTCCCCTCAGATTTGCGACATTTTCCCTCCAAATTCTGAATTTTCCCTCCAAATTTTTTACCTTTTCCCGTTTTCCCTCCACAAAAACCTGCATGGCAGGAAGCTGCACAGAGACCTCCACTCCAATGGGACTGATTTGTTTTCCCTCTTTCCCTGCTATCCCAAAGACCTCCCCAGTCCAAAATCCTTCGGGAAGACCAGAACCACAACATGTACGTGACGGGCTGCACCGAGGTGGAGGTCAAATCCACAGAGGAAGCTTTTGAAGTCTTTTGGAGAGGTAAAAAAATCTTGGAATTCTGGGCTGATCCCACATCCCATCACCTCAAACATTATCCACCAGCAAGGAAATTCCACTGGATCCGCTCCAGTGGGATGGAGCATCCACAGTTTAGGGCATTCCTCATTCCCAACCCTTCCCAATATCCCACAGCTGTGAAATCCCTCATGCCCTGATGCTGGAGGAGGTGGGAATTGTGGGAAAGCAGTAGAATTTTTTGGGAATTTGGGGTGTGTGAGCAGGGCAGAAGAAGCGGCGCATCGCCAACACGCAGCTGAACCGGGAATCCAGCCGCTCCCACTCCGTGTTCATCATCAAACTGGCACAGGCTCCTCTGGATGCAGATGGGGACAACGTGCTCCAGGTCAGTTCTGGGTTATTCCAGGAGAATTTTATGGAATTTTCCTCGGGAGCAGCTCACATGCCTCAAGTTTGGAGGCGACAGAATTAATCATAAAGTTCAGCATTAAAGCAGAAGGTGAAGCTGCTGATTGCTTGGGTTTTTACTTTTTCTTCCTTTGTTGGAATTCAAAAATTCTTTTGGTTTTTGCCTTTTCCTTTGTTGGGATTTGAAAATGCCTTGGGTTTTCACCTCTTCCTTTGTTGGGATTTGAAAATTTTGGGAATTTGAATGATCCAACAGCTTTCAATCCCGTGGCCCAAGGCAGGAGGGATCTGCCAAACTTCCCCAAAAAAACCTGGGCTGTGCCAACCCCTCTGAGCTTGGATCCAGGACATTCTTTGGAAATGGGATTTGGGATGAGGCCTCCCCAAATTCCTTCAGAGGGAATATGGAGGGATCCAGGATTTCTTCTGTATCCCAGGAAAAGGAGCAGATCACCCTGAGCCAGCTGTCCCTGGTGGATCTGGCGGGAAGTGAGAGAACCAACAGGACCAAAGCCGAGGGGAACAGGCTGCGGGAAGCAGGTAGGAGCACCCTGCTAATTAACCCTGCTAATTAAGCTCCTGCTAATCCTGCCTGCTGGGGAAGAATCCCGGGAATTCTCGAAGCACTCTCTTAGGATCAGTTAGGATTTGATGACCTCAATTTCCCATTTGGAAACCACAAGTTTGAAGCAGCGCTTCTGCCACTTCAGTTAATTAGAGCAATTATTAACAGATATCGTTAATTAGGCAGTTTATTCTTCTGAATAGCTTGGGAACGTGATCCAAGTGCTGCTCATGGAGGTTTTTTTTTCCTCATGTTTGCTTTTTTTTTAGGGAACATCAACCAGTCATTGATGACGTTGAGGACGTGTATCGAGGTTCTGCGGGAAAACCAATTGTACGGAACAAACAAGGTGGGCAGCCCTCCCCTCATTATCCTTGGATTTGATCACCTCAAATATAAGGAAAGGATAAGGAAAACTCATTGGGATTTTCCCTGGCCTTTATCCCCAGATGGTTCCATACAGAGATTCCAAACTGACTCATCTCTTCAAGAACTATTTTGACGGAGAAGGGAAAGTTCGGATGATTGTCTGTGTGAATCCCAAAGCTGAGGACTACGAGGAAAGCCTGGTAAATTCCCTTTGTCCACTCCCTCCTGCTCTCCTTTTCCTGCGTTTTCCTGGATTACTGTACTCCACGAGATATAAGGAGTTATAATTGTTGTTTGAGTGCTTCAGTTAGAATTTCGTGGGATAAATCTGCTCTCCAAGTCTTATATTTCCTGTTCAAATCACACCTGCTCCTTGCTTTGGAAAGTGGGAAAGGTTTTCTTTCCTCACAGAATTCCATGGAGCCACATTTAGGTGTTTCATCCCTCCTATTCCAAGAATTCCAGCTGTCTGTGCCCAAGCCTTTGTGGCTTCTTGTTGTGGGGGAGTTTTCTGGAAGATCCCAAACCTCAGCCGGCAACTCCTTGCGATTCCATCCGGACAATTCCTCCTTTCCCACTTTCAGTGACTCAAACCCTGTTCCCAATCCCAGCTCAGGGTGCTCCTGGTGTTTTTTTCCCTGTTTCCTTGCAGCAAGTGATGCGTTTTGCAGAGATGACCCAGGAGGTGGAGGTGGCCAGGCCCATGGACAGGCCCCTGTGTGGGCTGACCCCAGGGCGGCGTCTCCGGAACCAGGCGTTCCGGGAGGAGCTCTCCCGAAAACTGGAGCTCAGGGGCGGCCCCGTGGGAGCAGGTGAGGGCTGGAATAGAGGGAATTCTGCTCTGGGAATGTTCACCTGGAAAAAGGGAGCATTCAGGGGAAATTTAGAGCCTCTTGGAGGGACTAAAGGGGCTCCAGGAGGAGCTGGAGGGGGATTGGGATGAGGGGTGATGGGATGGGACACAGGGAATAACTTCCCGCTGGGAATGGGGAGGGTTAGGTGGGATATTGGGAAGGAATTCCTGACAGGGAGGGTGGGGAGGGGCTGGGCTGGGCTGGAATTCCCAGAGGAGATGTGGTTGCCCCTGGATCCCTGGAAGTGTCCAAGGCCAGGCTGGGATGTGGGACAGTAGGAGGTGTCCCTGCCCATGGAATGGGATCACTTTAAACTCCTTTCCATCCAAACCATTCCATGATTCCAGCAGAGTTTTCTGTTAGGAATTAAAGGCTGAGAATTAAATTTTAAACCAATTCTGTTGAGCCTTACCTGTGCCAGAGAAACCTCAGTGCCCTGGGACCTGCTGCTCTTCCCTCTTCAGTGTCCCTGTGGAGGTTCCCAAGGAATTCCACGGGATTGGGATGAATCCATGGTCCCAAATTGCAGCTCTTGGCAGGAAGTCGTGCCAAGGAAACTGTGGGATGTTCCTGGATGCTCAGGACCTGCTTTTAGTAAAACAAGGAATCAAGGATTTAATCCATCCCCTCTTTGGGAATGCTCCCATCAATCATTCCCAATCTTCCACGATCCTGCCCCTTGTCCATTGGGATTTTCCCACCCTGCTGAGGGATTTTTCCATCCTGCAGGACCAGAGGAGCAATCTCCTGCTGAGCAGTTTTTCCAGAGCCTTCCTCCCCTGCCTTCCTGCGAGCTCTTGGACATCAACGACGACCAAACACTCCCAAAACTCATCGAGGCCCTGGAGCAGCGCCACAAAATGAGGCAGATGCTGGCAGAGGAATTTGCCAAAAATGGTAGGAATTTGCCCCAAATTGGAACATCAGGGCAAAACTCAGATTTGCTGCCTTTATTATTCTTCAAAGGATTCCCCCTTGCCCTAAATTTCCTTGGTTAGATTGATTATTTCAACTTTTTTTTTTTTTTTTTTTCTTCTGAGGAATTTTAGGTTTTAAATTGGTTGGGAAAAACAGAGCTTTGGATGTTCTGGAGATAAAGGGGAAGATTAAAGATAAAACAGAAAATATCTGAATTCTTTTCCAGTTCTTGCCTTCAAAACAATGCTGCAAGAATTTGACTCCAGTGTCTCATCCAAGGAAAATTATATCCAGGGAAAATTGGCTGAGAAGGAGAAAACCATAACGGGGCAGAGGACAGAGCTGGAACGGTTGGAAAAGAAAATTAAAACCTTGGAGTACAAGGTCAGTTGGGAGCACAAATCCCATTTTTTTATGGATCTTCTGGCAAATTCCTTCCCATCAGGAATAAATATTGCGGAGGAATTTTTACTAAATTTTTACTAAAGTTTTTTTGGCTTTTTTTGCGAGGGGAGGCTTTTAAAACACCAAAATGAGCAGTTTAGAATTGCAAATTGAGATTCAGTGGGGGAAATACAAGCAGGAATTCCTGGATTTAGAGGATTTCAAGGGTTGTGAACCCACCCAAATCCTCCCTGTGTTCCCACAGATCGAGATTTTGGAGAAGACAGCCACGATTTACGAGGAGGACAAGAGGAACCTGCAGCAGGAGCTGGAAAGCAAGAGCCAAAAGCTGCAGAGGCAGGCATCAGACAAGAAGAGGCTGGAGGCCAGGCTGCAGGGAATGGTGGCTGAGACCTCCCTCAAGTGGGAGAAGGAATGTGTGAGTGCAGGAATCCGGGGGGGAAAAGAGGGATAAAGTTGTCTGGGGTTTGGGGATTTGGGGTATTTTTTGGTCTGGCTGGTGTTGGTGGGGATTCCGGATTGGAAATTCCTGTTTGGCCTTTGTGGAGGTTTGTGGGCAGCTCTGCTGGGGGAAGGGAAAGGAAAGGGACAGGAATAGGAAGGGAAAGGGACAGGAATAGGAAGGGAAAGGGACAGGAAGAGGAAGGGAAAACAGAAGGGAAAGGAATTGAGGGGAAGGAAGGGAAGGAAATGAGGGGAAGGGAGAGAAAATGGAAGGGAAAGGGAAAGGAATTGAAGGGAAAGGGACAGCTGGGGGGATTTGGGCTCTGCTCCCAGGGAACAGGGACAGGACAAGAGGGAACAGCCTCAGGCTGTGCCAGGGCATGCTCAGGTTGGATACTGGGAAAATTCCCTCATGGGAAAGGTTGTAAACACTGGAACTACCCAGGGAGGTTTGGAACTCGTGTCCCTGGAGGTATCCAAGGAACACCTGGATGTGGCACTCTGGGCTGGGTTCAATCCCAGCTTGAACTGGCTGATCCTGGAGGCCTTTCCAGCCTCAGCAATTCCACGTTTTGCTCCGCTTTTCCTGCAGGAGAGGCGGGTGGCAGCCAAGCAGCTGGAGATGCAGAACAAGCTGTGGGTGAAGGACGAGAAGCTGAAGCAGCTCAAGGCCATCGTGACCGAGCCCAGAGCCGAGAAGCCGGAGAGGCCTTCCCGGGAAAGGGAGAGGGAAAAGCCTCTCCCCAGATCCGTGTCCCCTTCCCCTGCTCCTGTGAGTCATTCCCAAACCTGCTGCGTGGGGGGAAAGGTGTTTTTAGGGATGGAGAGCAGGGATTTTAATTATCTGTAGCCCTCAAGCACTGAGTTGGAGCATCTTGCTTTGAATTCCTTCTCTGCTGTTTGTTCTTCATCTGTTCTCCCACCTCCTGATATCCACAGGAATGGGAAATCCCTGGATCTGTCTGTCCCTGTGTCTCACTGATGTTTCCCTTCTCTCCAGAGCTGTGGTGTCCCTGCTGAGGTTTGAGCCCAGAGCTGGAGCAGCTTGAATTTCTTGTCTTGTCTCTGTTCATTGTTTATCCCTTCTCCCACCTCCTGACATCCATAGGAATGGGAAATCCCTGGATTTTTCTGTCCCTGCTTGCTTGGAGTCTCCTGTGTCTCACTGCTCTCTCCCTTCTCTCCAGAGCTGAGGTTTGAGCCCAGAGTTGGAGCAGCTTGAATTCCCTGTGTCCTGTTTGTTCTTCATCCCTTCTCCCACCTCCTGATATTCATGAGAATGGGAAATCCCTGGATCTGTTTGTCCCAGTGTCTCACTGATGTTTCCCTTCTCTCCAGAGCTGTGGTGACCCCACTGAGGTTGGGAACTGAGTTGGAGCATGTTGAATTCCCTTTGTCCTGTTTATTCTTCATCCATTCTCCCCCCTGATATCCCTAGGAACAGGAAATCCCTGGATCTGTCTGTCCCGATGATGTTTCATCTGTCTCACTGATGTTTCCCTTCTCTCCAGAGCTGTGGTGTCCCTGCTGAGCTCAGGGATGGAGTTGGAGCACCTTGAATTCCTTGTCTTGTCTCTGTTCATTGTTTACCCCTTCTCCCACCTCTTGATATCCCTAGGAACGGGAAATCCCTGGATCCTGTCTGTCCCTGCGTGGTTTGCTTGATGCCTCCTGTGTCTCCCTGACGTTTCCCTACTCTCCAGAGCTGTGGTGACCCCTCTGAGCTCGAGGATGGAGTTGGAGCACCTTGAATTCCTTGTCTTGTCTCTGTTCATTGTTCATCCCTTCTCCCACCTCCTGATATCCCTAGGAACGGGAAATCCCTGGATCTGTCTGTCCCTGTGTCTCACTGCTCTCTCCCTTCTCTCCAGAGCTGTGGTGACCCCGCTGAGCTTGGGGACAGCCGGGTGGCCCTGCGGGGGCACAGGCGCTCCAACTCCTGCAGCAGCATCTCTGTGGCCTCCTGTGTGCTGGAGTGGGAGCAGAGGGGCCCTTCCTGCGAGCCAGCCAGCATTCCCAAATCCAGGAATAAAGCGGGAGTGGAGCCAGTCTCGGCCTGGCCCAGCCCCTCCAGGAGGAGAGGGATGTGCTGGAGCCGAGTGCCGGAGGTGCCCAGGGGTAGAGAGGAGCTAGAGCAGGAAGAGGATCCATGCTGCGGGGTTAGTCCTGGCCTAGTGGGGCTGAGCCTGGCTTAAAGGTTCTCTGACCTTGAGCCCGACTAACATAGACTAGAGCTGTCCCTAACATGGCCTGCTGGTCCCAGACTGAGCCTGGCTGCTCTCGCCACCCTCCCGGTGTTTGGAGCTTCCTTGGAAGTTGAGAATTCCCGCTTTTAGGGAGCTCCAAGGTGGCCACAGCTCTGCTCTAGCTGTTGGTGTCCTCGTGTTTTCCCTGGTGTTTCCCTTTCCCTGGCATTTCCCTGGTGTTTTCCTTTCCCTGGTGTTTTCCTTTCCCTGGTGTTTTCCTTTCCCTGGTGTTTTCCTTTCCCTGGTGTTTTCCTTTCCCTGGTCTTTTCCTTTCCCTGGTCTTTTCCTTTCCCTGGTCTTTTCCTTTCCCTGGTCTTTTCCTGGTGTTTCCCTTTTTCATTCCCAGTGCCCGTTCCCTACTCTCATTCCCAGTACCCATTCCCATTTCCCCCAGTGCCCATTCCCTGTTTCCATTCCCAGAGCACTCTTGTGGCCCCTCTCCACCCTCGGCGTTCCCGCAGTGCCGGGGGGGACGCTCTGGGTGGATCACCAGCCCCCGTTCCCAGTGCCCATTCCCTGTTTCCATTCCCAGTGCCCATTCCAATCCCCATTCCCTGTTTCCATTCCCAGAGCACTCCCGTGGCCCCTCTCCGCCCTCGGCGTTCCCGCAGTGCGGGCGGGGAGCGTTGGGTGGATCACCGGCCGCCGTCCCACGTGCCCACGGAGACGCTGCTGCAGCCCCGTGTGCCCCGCGGCGCCATCACCGTGGGGGCCCCCAGCGAGCGCGCCCTGGCCCGCTGCGACCGATACCTGCTGACACACCAGGAGCTGGCCTCCGACGGCGAGATACAGACCAAGCTCATCAAGGTGATCCTGGGAATGTTGGGAATGTGGCGTTGGAATCGCCGAAATGTAGTTTAAGTTACCCAAGGAGTTCTTGGATGCGGGTGGAGACAAGATTGAGATTCAGAATTCTGGGCTGGGTGCAAGGTTGACATCCAGAGCGAGCTGATCAAGGTGATCCCCAGAATCCTGAGAAGCTTGGGAATGTGGCGTTGGAATCGCTGAAATGTAGTTAAAGTTACCCAAGGAGTTCCTGGATGTGGGTGGGGGCAAGGTTGAGATCTGGGGCAAGGTTGAGATCCAGACCAAGATCATCAAGGTGACCTTGGAAATCCCGGGATTCTTGGGAATGTTGCATTGGAATTGCCAAAAAATTGTTAAAACTACCCAAGGAATTCCTGGATGTGGGCAAGGTTGAGATCGAGACCAAGCTCACCAAGATGACCTCAGGAATGCTGGGAATATTGTGTTGGAATCGCCAAAATTTTGTTAAAATTACCCCAGGAATTCCTGGATGTGGACAAGGTTGAGATCGAGACCGAGCTCACCAAGATGACCTCAGGAATGTTGGGAATATTGTGTTGGAATCGCCAAAATTTTGTTAAAATTACCCAAGGAATTCCTGGATGTGGCACTCAGTGCTGTGGGCTGGGGGCGAGGTTGAGATCCAGAGCAAGGTTGAGATCTGGAACAAGCTCATCAAAGTGACCCCAGGAATCCTGGGAATCTTGGGAATGTGGCATTGGAATTGCTGAAATGTAGTTAAAATTACCCAAGGAGTTCCTGGATGTGGCACTCACTGCTCCAGGATGTGGGCAAGGTTGAGATCCAGAGCAAGCTCATCAAGGTGACCTTGGGAATCCTGGGAATGTTGGGAGTGTTGCATTGGAATAGCTGAAATTTAATTAGGAGTTTTCACAGTTGGGTCCTGTGATTTGTGGAATCCTGTGATTTGTGAATCCTATGATTTATGGGATATATCCATTATTTGTGTGGATCCCATGATTTTTGGGATCCCATGATCCGTGGATCCCGAGATTTATTAATTTTCCTGTGGAAAAAGGCAACAATCCATTGGCAGTGAAGTGGGAGGAGCTTATTTGGGCTGGAATTCTGGGATGAATCCTGGTGTTGTTCCTGTCCCAATCCTGCTTTTCCTTGTCCTTGTCCCATTCCAGGGGGATGTTTTCAAGACCAGGGGTGGGGGTCAGGCCGTGCAGTTCACAGACATCGAGACCCTCAAGCAGGAATCTCCCCCCGGGTGAGTCCAGCTTCCAGAATCCTGGAATTCCCAACATTCCAGTCCTGGAACCTTTCTTTTGAGCTTCTGGAATTCCCAAAATTCCAATGATGGAACCTTTCATTTGAGCTTGTGGAATTCTGGAATTCCCAAAATTCCAATTGTAAAACCTTTCATTTGAACTTCTGGGATTCTAGAATTCCCAAAGTTCCAATCATGGAACCTTGAATTTGAACTTCTGGAATTCCGTGTGCGTTCATGGAACCTCTTCTGAGCCAGATGATCCAATGGGAAAACCCAACTCAAAACCCCATAAACTCGGAGAAATTTATGGCTGCTGGATCCCAGATTTATTTAAGGAATAACAAAGAGGTTCTCCAGTGTTGGAAGGTGGCAGATTCTCAAGGTTTGTGCCGTAAAATTCCCAAATTCCCATTGCAGGCGGAAGCGCCGCTCGTCCCCTCCCGATCCCGACCCTGCTGGGGACACTGCGGACTCGGAATGGACGGACGTGGAGACCAGGGTGAGCCGGGAATGTCGTCCTGGATCCTGGAATTCTGGGATGGGGAGGGTTGGGGAGGGAACTTCAGCTCATCCTGATCCTTCCATGGGCACTTCCCGCTATCCCAGCCTGTCCTTGAGCGATCCAGGGGATCCGAATCCCTCTGGATGAGGATTTGGGAATGGTGGGAATGGTGAGAAGCAGCGGATCCTGACTTTGGTGTGTTCCCAGTGTTCTGTGGCCGTGGAGATGAGGGCGGGATCGGCGCTGGGACCGGGATTCCAGCACCACGCCCAGCCCAAGTGAGTGCCCCTGGAATCCTTTCCTGACAGCTCCCAAACTTCGGGAATGTTTCCCCTCTGCCCTTCCCACATGAGGTTTGAATTCCCAGTTGGAATATCAGGAATGGCAGTGGAAATGCCCTGGATTCCCTCTCTTGTTCACGTTGTCCATTGGGAAATTCCAGTTCCTCGGGATTGGGAAATTCCAGTTTCTTGGGATTGAGAAATTGTGGTTTCTCGGGACTCCAGTTCCCTGTGGGAAGAGGGAATTGTGGTGGAATTCCTTGTAAAATTCCAACTAATTATGGATAATAATTATGGAACCACTGAGGGAGCGTGGAGAATTCCCTCTTCCCAAATTCTTAATGAGGCATCCCTGGGAACTCCAGCTCCATGCCCAGCCCAAGGAATTCTTTCCTGACAACTTCCAAACTTTGGGAATGTTTTCCCCTCCAACTTTGCTGCCCTTCCCACTTTGGGTTTGCATTCCTGACTGGAATAGGGTTGGGAATGGCAGCAGGAATGTCCTTGTTTCCCTGTCTTGCTCACACTATCCATTGGGAAATTCCAGTTCCCTGTGGGAAGAGGGAATTGAGGAATTGGAATTCAACTTTGTTTGCTGCTCCTGCTGCCCAAAAATCCAAAGAAAACACTGTATTTTTTTGGAGTTTCCTTGGATTAAAAGTTGGAATTTTTAGGAGGTGTGTGGGATTTGGGGTTTGCAAAAACCTGGGAATGGGGGGTTGGCTGCTCCCAAAATTCCTCTGGATGAATCCTGAAAGTTCTGTGTCTCTTTCCCGTTGCAGGCGCAGGAAACCCTGAACTTTTCCTGCTGGAATCCTGGATTTTCCCAGCCTGAGGAATTCTCTGCTGCCACTGCTCCTCAGGAACTGCTTTGTGCTCATTCCCAGAAATTTTTAGGGAAGCTGGGAAACGATTCCATGGGTGATCCCAAAGAAGTTCTGGATGGATCTGTCCTTTCCCATAAATTCAGGGAAATCCTTAAAGGTCTCTCTGGAATTCCAGATGGAGCTGGAGATCCTCACAGGCAGAGCCACCAGGCTTTTCCCTGGGAGATTTTTTCCAGGTTTTTTTCCCAGTTTTTTTAGATCCAAATCCATCTTTTTCTAGTCATTCCCTCTTTTTTGGGGGACCCAACCGCTGCTATTCCGAGCTGCAGTCCAGCACTTTAAGGGTGTTTTTGGCCATTCCCGATTTTACCCAGAACCAGGAAAAACCTTGGGAATTTGGCTTTCTTCTGGCAAGAATGAATTGGGAATATTTAAGGTGTCACTGAGCTGTCAGGACATTCCAGAGTCACCCCCAAAACAAATTCCTGGGAGCGGTGGGAATTCACATCCCCACCTGCTCCAGGGTGTGAGGGGATGATGGAATGTTTTCCATGTGGGAATTGGGGGGAAAAGGGGATTTCCTCACGGGTGGGGTGGGAATTGTCTCTCTCTGTGTCCCTGCGAAAGTGTTCAACAAATCCTTTTATTCCAAACCCCTCTTCCTGCTTTTCAGGGAATTCTAAGGAGAGCAGCTTCAGAGGGGGTTTTTTGGGATGTGAAATCCTGGAATCTGCTTGGATCCTGAGATGGGGTTGGGGCAGTTTTATCCTCAGCTCTGCAATGGGAATTTGGGGATATTTTGGGACTTTTTTTGAGGGATTGCCTCGATCCAAGGGGTTCCAGCCCATGGAAAAGCTTTTCTTCCCGAGGTTTGGAATCTTCCAATCCTGGAATGGTTTGGATTGGGATTGGAAGGGATTTTAAAGCTCATCCCAAGGGCAGGGACAGTTCCCACAATCCCAGATTGCTCCAAGCTGGCCTTGGATATTCCAGGGATCCAGGGGCAGCCACAGCTCCTCTGGGAATTCCATCTCAGCCAGGAATTCCTTCCCAATATCCCATCCGTCCCTGGGAAGCCATTCCCTGTGTTGTGTCCCTCCATCCCTTATCCCAAATCCCTCTCCAGCACTCCTGGAGCCCCTTTAGCCCCTGGAAGGAGCTCAGGATTCCCTGGATCCTTCCCTTCTCCAGGGGAATATTCCCAGCTCTCCCAGCCTGGATCCAGAGCATCTCCGGGACTTCCTATGGAATTTCTCCAGGTCCTTCCCCTGCTGGGATTCCAGAGCTCAGGAGGGACAAAGGGAGAGCTTTTCCAGCCCCTCCAGAATTCCATGAACTCCAGAGGCAGCTCCCGGCTGGATCGATGGGAAGCAGCTCTCCTGGAGCGCCACTAGATGGGGTGGGAAAACCGCGGGAAAGGCGCCGCTTCCCGAGCCTTTCCCTGCCCTGGGATAGGGAATGATTCCTTGGAAAATCCCTGCTCCCATCCCTGCTCCTGCCTCTTGCTGCTCCCCCACAGGAGGATTGGTATTGGGATAGGGAATGTGTTTGGGGTTGGGTTTGGGATAGGGATAACCACTGGGAATGGCACCGCTTCCCAAGCTTTTCCTGGCAGGAATCAGGCTCTGCCCTGGGACAGGAAATGATTTCTCGGAATATCCCAGCTCCCATCCCTCCTCCTGCCTCTTGCTGCTCTCCTGTGAGAGGATTGGGATTTATTAGGACTGGGGTTGGGATTGGGATAGGGAAAACCAACAGGATTGGCACTGCTTCCTGAGCCTTTCCTTGCCCTGGGATAGGGAATGACTCCTTGGAATATCCCAGCCTGGGATATATTTGGGAGCAGCTTCCCTGCTCCCAGACCTCTTCCTGCCCTTGGGATTGGGATTGGGATAGGGATAACCACTGGAAATGATGGAGGAAAAGGCTCCTATTTGTGGAATTTCAATAATCATTGATGAGGAGCCCTCTCTTGGATTTGGATTCCATTATCCTGGTGACAGGATAAATCCCATTGGGAATATTCCTGTGGGAAACTGGGATATATGAGGAACTGATGCTCATGGAAAAAGTTTGGATGCAGAAAAGGGTTGAAAAGCACCAGGAATTCTGAATCAGCTCCCTGGAATTTGCTTCCTTGCATTTGATAATTTAATTTTTGTAATTTTATTTTTTATTTTTAAATTTTTTCTTATTTTTAATTTATTAATTTTTTATTTTATTTTTATTTCTTTTAAATTTTTATTTTATTTTCTAGTCTTATTTTAGTCTTATTTTAGTCTATTCTGTTTAATTTTATTTTTATGTTTAATTTTTTACTCTTATTTTAATTATTTTAACTTTAATTTCTATTTTTATTCTATTTCCCTCCAAACCCCCAGCAAACAGGGGAGGTCGGAGGGGAAACTTTGGATTTGCAGCTCCAAGATCTCTTCCAGCTTTTCCCAGGAAGATCCTGGTCCCAATCCCTTTAATTCCAGGGAAACATCCCTTTTTTCCAAACCAGCTTTATCAGCACAAAGTGAGCAGCAAAATTTTATCCCAAAAATCCATCCCTGGAGCGCTGGGATTGCAACGAACGCTTTTTCCATGAGGTGTCAGTGTGGCACCGGGATTCCCAGCCCTGTTTTCCCGGCAAACCGTGGAAAATCCTTGGGTCAGCACCGAATCTCGGCTCATCCCCAGCTCACGGCACTTTTCCATTTTTCTCCTCCCTTTTCCATGGATGGAGGGAGGGAGGGTTGGATCCCAGCCCACGGGAAGGGATCGCGTGTGGCTCTTCCCACCTCCCTGTTCCAAATTTCCATCCCACCGACTCCTCTGGGCTCCTCTCACATCCCAAAATTCCAGCTGGGAACGCTCTTCCCCTCATCCTGGAAAGAACAAACAGGAAAAAAGAATTCCCTGGAAAGGGACTTCAGATGGGACAGGGGAATGGAAAAGGAGATTTAGAGGGGATACTGGGAAGGGATTGTCCCCTGGAAAGGGAATTTCCAGAGAAGCTGTGGCTGCCTTGGGATCCCTGGAATGTTCCAGGCCAGCTTGGATGGGGATTGGAGCAGGCTGGGATAGTGGGAGGTGTCCCTGCCCATGGAATGGGCACCTACAGCATTCCATGACATTCCCATCCATGGATTTGTCCACAATGTCCTTAAAATGTCCTTTAAATGCCACTGGGAATGATTTTCACATTCCAGCCAAGCCACCCTTGGCCAGAATTCCACTATTCTACTAAAATGCCATCCTCAGCCTTCATTCCCAGTAGGATTTCTTTAAGATCCCATCCTCAGCCTTCATTCCCACTAGGATTTCTTTAAAATCCCATCCCGAATCTTCATTCCCAATAGGATTTCTTTCAGATCCCATCCTCAGCCTTCATTCCCACTAGGATTTCTTTAAAATCCCATCCCAAGCTTCCATTCCCAGTAGGACTTCTTTAAGATCCCATCCCAAACCTTCATTCCCACTAGGATTTCTTCTCAAATGTTGCCATCCCAGTATTAATTCCCAGAAATCACCCTAATGGGAACTGACACTGTCACCTCCCATCTGTCAGCCCCGGCAGAGGGAATTGGCTCCATCTTTTGGAATTATGGAAAGGAAGGAGAAAATGGGAATTTCCTCAGCTGTTGAGGGCTCCCAGGACTCCCTGGAATTCCAAATTTTCCACCTGGGATTTATTCCCACTCCTTGTTTTCCCAGCTGCTTCTATTGCAGTTTTCCAGCCTTTTCCACCCTGGAATTCCAATTTTAACTCTGCAACTTTTGGCTCCAAAGTTTTGTTCCCAAACCTTGGGCTCTGGATTTTTCCTCCCAAATCTGGGCTACAAATTTTTGCTCCCAAACTCCAAATTTTTACTCCTATTTTTTATTTCTAAACCTTTGGCTCCTATATTTTGTTCCTAAAGCTGGCATCCTAATTTTTTTCCTAAACCCCAGGCTCCTAATTTTTGTTCTTAATCCTTGAAGTCCTCATTTCCCTTCCTAAATCTGGGATCCTGATTTTTGTTCCCAAATCCCTAATTTATACTTCTAACCCTTTGATCCCATCCCATCCCACCCCTGCTGTGGGCAGGGGCACCTTCCCCTATCCCAGGTTGTTCCAATTCCCATCCAACCTGACCTTGGACACTTCCAAGGATTCATCCACAGCTTCTCTGGGAAGCCTGTCCCGGTTTTTCCAAGGTTTCCCTCTCATGGAAATCCTGGGTGAGGATCCTCCTGCCTGGCTGTGACCCCTGAGCATCCCCATCCCTTTCCACCTCTGCTTCCCTGGGAATGATTTTCACAATCCAGCCAAGCCGCCCTTGGCCAGAATTCCACTATTATACTAAAATCCCACCCAGAGCCTTCATTCCCAGTAGGATTTCTTTAAAATCCCATCCCAAGCCTTCATTCCCAATAGGATGAATGGAATCTATGAATCCACGGAATATTTCACGGATTCCTCATCCCTGCCCTGGGAGTGTTTTCTTGACCTTTCCCATTCATCCAGCCTCGTTTTTTTCCATGCTGGGCTTTCCCCTCCTCCTCTGCCCTCCCACAGACAGAGCTGCTGATCAGGAAAAGTGGGAAAACACTCCCTGATCCTGGTTTAATACTGGAATATTGGCAGGTAAAGGGTTCAGTACAGCACCAGGGTCACGGGGGGAGCTCCAATTCTGAGCAATAAACAACACCTGGATTTAATTATTCCTGGGAAATCCTTGATTGAAGCCTCATCCCATGGAACCAGACAATTCCTTTGGATGTGGATCCAGATTAAACAGGGCTGGAGCCCTGCCCACCCCACACAGCTCATAAATTCCTAAACTCCTCGGGATGTGCCACGGCTTTGGAGCTTTTTCCCTCCTCTGCTCCCTCTCTTCATCCCATTCAGATCCAAACACTTACCTGGGATGCACCTGGAATCTTTTCAGGTGGAATTTAGGGGGAAAAAAATCCCCTCTGGTCATTCCTTGATGGGAACAAAGTGACTCCCAGACCTCGGTTTTCCAACCGTGTCCTAGAGGGAAAAGATCTCCCTGCTTTTCAAGCCGAGCCAGGCCCCGTGTAAATATTTATGGAATATTTTATTACAATCCCAATTTACTCCCTGATTGGAAACATGTCCTAATAACCCTCTGGAAAATCCAATTAAAGTGCAATTTAAGGGGGTTTTGCTTTGGGGTTTTTTTTTTTGGAATTGTTGTTTTGCCAGGAACACTGAACCCTAGGTCGGGTGGAGAGGTTGGAACGTTCAGTGGGATGTCCATGGAAGAGCCTGGATTTAAAAATATAGGAAAAATAGCTGCTTCCTTGGGAAATCCTGGTTTTCCTTGGGAAATTCTGCTTTTTCTTGGGAATGGGGCAGTTCAGCCCTTCCAGCTGCAATCCCTGCTGCTTTTTGTCCCTTTTTCCCCTGGTTTGGGGCACATCCCAAGAATCCCATCGGCTCTGGTGGGATCAGGGGCATGGAAGGACTTGGAAACCCCCTCAGTGCGAGAGGCTTTGGGACCTTTATCCTGATGGGAATCCCAAAGGATAACCATTCCAAAATATTCCTTGGGGTTTGAGATACCCAGCTGGTGCATGGAGCTGCTGTGGGATTTATCCTTGGAATTTTCCAGTTCCTTGCTGAATTGCCAACTTTATTCATCCAGCCCAGAACTTTTTCCCTGATATCTCCCATGGCAGCAGCTCCTATCAAACCTTTCTCTGTTTTCTCCCACTTTTTCCCTCTGAATCCCACATTCTGGATTTTCTATTTCTGAGGAAGTCAGGAATGTTTAGACTGTTTTATTTTTATTTTACTGGACAAAAAAATATTCTTCCTCAGGTATTCCTTGGAGACCCAAGACTTCAAGCAGGAGGCACAGGCTCCTTTTAAATTTAAAAGCCAGGAATGCTGGAATTCTAACAAGCCCAGGAAGCTGGGAAAGGCAATTATCTGCCTGGAAAACATTGGATTCATTAGGATGAACGTAAAGGCAAACTTTGGGAAGATAATTGGATCTTTTAAATCTCCATGTTCTTGATCCCGGGCTCATCTCATAAATATGGATTTTTATATAATCCCTAAAAAAAGCCCAGGCTCTCGTTAAGAAGGAGCACAAAAAGTGTGATAAACACTGGGATTTTTGACATGGAATCAAAGAAAAAAGGAACAAAAAGGAAGAGATTTGAGTCCAAAGGCTCCTCCTGGCACATCCCGGCTGTTCCCGATGCTGGAGGGGATGGATCCAAGGAGCTGGATGAGCTTTGGGAATCATCTGCATACTGAGGTCAGGGATTTCCATCTCCCATCCCATGGATCCCATCCCATCCCTGGGATGATTCCACTGGGATCCCTGGAACTCCCCTGGTGTTTCCATGGATGTGCCCCACAGGAGTGAGGAGCAGAGAGGAGACAAATCTCGCCGCATGGAAACTCCTCCAGCCCTTCCCAGCTTTGGTCCCATGGGAAGTGGAGGCAAGTCAGGCTTAATAATTAATCCAGGCTTATTTAAACCCGCAGCTCCTCTCAGTGCAGCAATGATCCATCAGACACCTTCTCCTCCTGTATCCAGGAGTATCCTCGTGAATCCAGGGTCGTTTTTAGCGGATATTTCTGGATATTTCTGCTGGTTATTCCCTGTTTAATTAAACCCATCATCAATCTCCAGATCCTGAGTCAATCCTTGAGAAAATCCAGCACCTTTCCCTTCCTTCCTATGATTAATCCATCGATCAAGAGCGGCTGTTTCATCTCTCTCCCCACAAACAGCCAGATGGGCAGAGAATTCCCAACACAACTCAGAATCCATTGGAGTTTCTGGAAGCCTGGCTCGGAAAGAAGCCTGGAATGTCCCAGGGATGCCCGTGCAATCACACGGCCAATTTGCGGGAGTAATTAGCTCCATTCCACGCCTGCTCCCAGTAATTGGCACCCCAGATGGCGTCGGGATGCACGGATGGGCTGCCTGTGCACCCAGAGCCACGGGAATTGCACGTGCACATTCCGAATATTCCCGAATATCCTGCGTCTCCACAGGGCAGGAAGGGCTGTGGCCATGGTGGGTGTTAGAGGCTGTGTCGCCCTGATTTTTTCAGCCTCCTGATGTTTTACATTTTAGTACTGAAGTTCTCACACATTGTAACATAAACAAAAAGTGATG
>JANPWX010016319.1:0-14610 GCA_024734555.1 Trochalopteron elliotii
CAGCAGGACACGGTCACCCCCCGCTTCCCCGCACAGGTGATGCATTACACACCCCCTCATCCATCTCCCCGAATTCCCCTGTCGCATCCCCGGGGTACCACCACGCGCCTCCCTCCCACACACACATCGTACAGCCTGGGGGGACAGAGCCCAGAGCCTGTCACCCCCCCGCTGTCACACACCGCGACCAGGGGGCACAGCCCCACAGCCCCCTGCCACGTTGCTGCCTCACAACCCCGGCACACCACCCGCACGCCCACACAGCTCCCCCATGCCAGCCCAGGGGCACATGGCACCGCCCCTCCCCCAGTGCTGCCCCTCCCCAGTGTCCCCTGCACCGGGGGCACATCCCCAGCTGTGGGGTGACCCACTACCGGACTCCCAGCCCAGCTCTCTGCACCCGTCGCAGCGTGGGAAAAGGCCGGGGGCGGATGCGAGACCCCCCGCCCGGGCACCCCTGGGGCTGGGATCCCCCGCGGGCAGGGTGGGCAGGTGGGGTTGGCTGCCAGACCCCCCCCTTCCGCCGCCTGCCAGGCTGGAACGGGCCCCGGCGTGCCGGGACAGGTGCCGGGGCAGGTTCCGGGGCAGGGCAGAGCGAGATGTGGCGCTTGCCTGGGGCTGATCCTCATGCCGCGCTCCCGCGGGGTGCTGAGCACCCATCCTGCCCATGCCCACTGCCCCCAGCCCCACCTTGCACCCTCTGGACAGGCCAACTGGTGCCAATGCCCTTCTTCCGGGTCCATCCCCCTGCAAAACCGCGGCCCTGTGGCATCTCCGGGGTGGGATGGTGGCAGCGGCCAGAGGGACACAGCAAGTGCCCCCATGGCCTTTGCTGGGCCCCACTGCCCAGAGGTTCGGGTAGAGATGGAGGAACGAGGGTCCCGGCAGCTCCTGCTTTGTTCCCGCTTCGCCTCCACCCGGCAGTTGCCTGGCAACTCCATCCATGCGGCTGCCAGAGAGCGGCAAAACATGTCCCCACATCCCCATCCCCGGCTGCATGGTCCTGTCGGGATGGCACCGCACAGCGCGGCCCGGTACGTCCCTCCTCTGTTCCTCCAACCTCCAGCGTTCAGATCCCCCCACAGCCCATCCAACACCCCCCAAAAATCCCACTTTGCTGAGATCCTCCATCCCCTTTCCCCGCGGCATCTGGACAAGGGTTCTCAGACCTGGGTGCAAGTGATGCTGCTGGCCAGGTTCGGCCACGCAGAGAGGGGGGTTCTCCTGATGGCAGGAGGGGAAACTGAGGCACAGAGAGACCCTGAGACCCCACTCACTGGTGGCAGTGGGGATGCACTAGGCCACATGAGCAGGAGGGACCTGGAGCACAGTGCCATGCTGAGGGCAATGCTCCCCCTGGGAAAGGTGCCCCAGATCTGGCCTGTCCCATCCCCTCTCCCCATGTCGGCATGGATGGGGGCACCGCTGGCGCAGAGCAAACTATTGGCTTAATTAATTTGCTGCTATTTCTCCTAATGAGCTGGGATCTGGAGCGGGCGCTTCCCCGGGTTGGCAGCCAGCGCATTCCCCCGCCCCGGCACTGAGCCGGGGGTGCGAAGCCTCCAGGCACTGCTCAAAACAGACCGTGTGTAGGAGGGAAAAATTACACCCCGGGAAAAATCCCTCCCCAAGCCAGCGCCTTAACCCACTTCCCAGCTGCAGCTCTGGGAGAAGGGAGTCAGGCATTTAGGGAAGGGGAGAACCGCCACGAGATTGGGGCAGCTCCTCCATGAGGTCCCCGTGAAGGGCTGAGCCAAATCCCAGACCATGCTCAGACCTGATCCTGCTGCCAGCGAGGGAAACTGAGGCAGCAGCACTGGGGAGGGATGGGGTAGCACAGCAATGTGGGCAGGAAGGTGATGCCTCCTGCTGCTGCTGCTGCTGTTGGAACTGTTCTGGGACCCCCACCTCCGCCAAAAGTAAGGGCAGGAATTGAGAGGCCTGAAGGGAAAGGAGGAAAAGGGGATGCAAAAGGGGGAATTGAGGTTCCCCCTACTCCTCAAAGTCACCCTTCCACCATGGCACTGGCAGGGCCCACCAGCATCCTTCCCCTGTCCAGCCTGGCTGCAGGAGGGCAGAGCTCACCGTGATGCTCCATCCAGAGGATCAGGGTGTAGAGGAGTGGGGCATGTGGCCCCCACCTCTCTTTGGTGTGGGCAGGTGGGCGGGGGGCTGGCAGGAGGCTGAGGCTGCCGAGGCGGAGGCAGTGCAGCACAAATGCGCAGGTGGCAGTTCCTGCACCACCAACACAACAGTTGGTCCTTCCTCCTGAGTCAGTGAGGCTGGGGGAGCAGAGTGGGCTCACATCAGCTCACAGAGAGACAAGGGGGCTCCCTCCAGCCCTGCTACTGGGACAGAGCTGGGCTGGGGACAGGTGGCAGCTGCTTCCAGGGATGTGGGGGCGAGGGCGGCTGGCGCCAGGCACAGCAGAGCTGTAATTTCAGTGCCACTGTGAGGTCCTGAGAAGGGCAGAGCTGTACCCCAGAGAGCAGAGTAGCTCCTAGGGAGGGAGTAGTTCCTGGGAGACAGCAGAGGTGGCACTGGTCCTGCCAGGGAAGCTCAGATGGACATTGTCCCTGTGGGTCTCAGCCCCAGGAAGGACATACAAGAGCTGTCTGCTTCCTACAACGCTGTTAAGGATGTGCATCCCACAGGACAGGAATCCAAACAACACCAAAACCCCAGCATGGGGGTGTAAGGTCCAGGATTTCCGTTGTGTGACCAACGTGTGTCAATGACACACTGTGACATCTAAAACATGAGGGGATTCTGCTTTGGGAATGCGGCTTTGGTGGCTGAAACAAGACACAAAAGGTCACGGAGTCACAAACACCAAAGAAAGAAGGAATTTCTGCTGGAGAGCCAGGCACGGATGAGGGACCCACACAGAGAACAAGCAGGTGGATGCAAGTCCCCCATCCTGGCCACAGAGTGGGGACAGAGTGGCCGAGCCACCGCTCGCTCAGTGACGTCCCCCTCACCCAGTGCCTGCGCCGGCAGCTGGCACATCCCCACGGCGTCCCGGCACGTGCTCAGGAGAGCAGCAGGAATCGGCAGGAATGGGCAGGAATCAGCAGCCTGCCCTGCCAAGTTTCCTAATGCAATTTGCAAACGGCTGTGAGGACGTGGCCAAGCCGGGACCGGAGCTGCGGGGCTGGTGGGATGCGGGTGCAGAGCGGCAGCACTGCGGCACCAGGAGAGCCAGCCAGGATCAGCGTGGCACAGCTGCGGTGACAGTCACCCATGAGGTCAGGAATCCCAAAGGGGACACGAGGCTGCCTTGGGGAAGTTGAGGCAGGAGCTGGCACAGGGCTGAGGTGCTTCCTTGTAGGGCCGGAGCCCAGCCCGGTGCGTTGGGGCGGGTTCCAACACCCTCCACAGCCCCAGCAGCAACACCCAAGTGCTGGGAGCAAACCTGGCCCTGCCGAGCTGGTTTGGGTGCTGGCTGGGCTGCTCGGGCAGCGTCGGGGTGCTGGGCGCCCACAAACCTCCCCCTCTCTCTGTGGGTTTCACAGAGAGAGGGTGGAAATGTCCCTTTACACTGCTGGGCGGGGGGAAGGGCTGGGGGTCACCTTGTGGATTCCCACCTGAGAGCTCACACACATCAGTTACCAACAGTTTGCTGGGAAAAGAATGAGGAGGAGCTCCTAAGTTATGTGGTTCCTGCCCAGGCAGTGCATTCCTGACAGCTTCCCACAGCTGCATTGCCCTTCCCCTGCTCCAAAAGTTGCAGAAACCAACTTGCTAATTGAAAAGAGAATTGAAAAGAAGAATGAACTGGGGTGGGGAGATGTCACTGCTGCTTACCCAAACAAATAAAAACGAAATACCCAAAAGAAACAAATCAGCTTTACTGAAGGAGCTGCTTCATTCCTTAAATAAAAACAGAGACCACGATCAAGCCAGCGGAGTTTAACACCCCAGGAGGGAGCAGGGAACGTTTAGTAACGGGGAGAAATTGGGAAAACGTGTGGCCAAGGACCGACTCGGGGGTTGGTTCTTTGGCGGCCCCAGCGCGGGGGAGAAGGGGTCTGGGCAGCAGCGAGATGGATTTTGGGAAGGCACGGCTCAGACCACGGGGGAAGTGCCTGGTCCTGAGCACAGTGCAGGTGTCTCATCCCACTGCCTCACCTCCGTGCAGGGAAGGAGCCATTCCAAGGAGCAGCTTCCTCCTCACCGAGGGGCTGAGTCTGGTGCTGGGATTCCTGGGGCCGTATCCCTACGTGTTGCTCCTCTCCTTTGATTTTTCACCTTTGCTGTCCTGGGAGGGGGGGAAGAGGGAAGAGCAGCAGAGGTTTAGGGGCCCCCAAACCCCTGCATGGGGGGAGCAGTGCTATGGCTGGGTCTTGCCAAGCAACCCCCCACCCACCTCTCTGAGCACAACCAGCTCCCTGTGCCAACCTCTCCTCATGGTTCCAGATTTTTCCATCATGAGGTCTTTACAGGGCCCCTCCATCAGACAATTTTCCTTCTCAGCCCTCCCCATGTACAGGAACCCACCGGCACATGCCTGCCCGGGTCTGGGCTTGCTTGGCTCCCATAGGTGAAGAAGGTATGGAACGGGAAACCAAAAACACACATGGTATTCCAGCACGCTCACACATGCACAGATCACAGCACTGGAGCAAGGAGACCATTCCCAGCACAGGGAAGCACTTGTATCCTGAAAAACCTTTAACTCTACTGCCTGAAATATCTGCTGAGTTCTCAGTGTTTATCCTACCAGAGAACTCCCTGCCTCCTAGATCCTCCAGCCAGGGCTGGATTTTTCCCTCTCAAAATCGTCCTGTTTTCTACCCTGAGCAAATAAAATAAAAGAGAACCCACTTCAGACTTACTTTTTACGTGGTTTTAGTTTTAAAGATTTAAGTAACTCAAATTAACTGGAGCCCTGCTTACCACCTGCAACGAGAAGCTGAGGTTTGGGACAGGTCAGAGATGAGACAGTTTAAGATTTCCCCTTATGAAGGAACAATGTGACTCTTTTGGGATGAGAGGGGGAACTGCAGCCTCACACACACCAGTGACACCACACACACACAAGGAGTGACAGTGAGGGGATGGTACCTCTGGAGGGGGTGGCTTGATGGTCACAGGCTGGGACGTCCGGCGGGGTGGGGAGGGCTTGGGCTGCACCTGCTGCTGGACAGTGTTGTAGTAGGTGACCCCCCCATACACCTGGGACTGCGCCTGCAGGAGCAGCAGGATCAGAGCTCCGGGCTGGGGGGCCCTGTGAGCCCCTCCTGACACCCACTGGGGCTCTGCACAGCTGCCCCCAGCCAGAGCCAAGAGGGGCTGTGCCCCCCAGAGATCAGCTCCCGAGGCCCCTTGTGTGTCCCCACCCCTCACCAACATCCCCTCACTCTGGCAGAGACAGGACACAGCCTGCAGTCCAGGGGAATGCCTGAACTTCCCAACAGCAGCTTTTCTGCCTGGACACAGCTCCCCTGCACATCCAGCCCTGCAGCCTGAGAGGAAACTGCCCTCAAAGCAGGGTGAGGTCCTGCCAGGATCAGTCAGAGCAGTGGGAAGGGCAGGGATGGTTGGGAGCTCAGGAACATGCAGCTCTCCAGCCTTCCACGGCGTGTCAGCCCTGCTCCAGTCAGAGAGTGTCAGCCTTGCTCCAGCCACGGCACCAGGATCTGGTCTGCTCTGGTCTCATCTGCCTTTTCAAAGATCTGGTGTGATCTGCCTCCTCAGGGATTAGTTCTGTGTGGCTCCTCACAAGGATCAGGTCTGGTCTGATCCTCAGAGAGATCCAACCTGCCTCCTCAGGGATCTGATCTGCCTCCTCACAGGAACTTGGTCTGCTCTGATCCATGTCCCTACAGGATCTGGTCTTATCTGCCTCCCCAGGTACCCAATCCAATCTGCCTCCTCGCTGCCCAGCAGTGACCTTAGATACAGAGCTGGGCCATGGAGCAGGAAAATCCACCCCCATGCTGCTCACACCAGCCAGTTCCCAGCCTCCATCTCAAACAGAACTGACTTCAAAGCCATTCCCAAGGTATCCTTGGCTCAGCAGGACCCCTGGAGGGGCTGTTTCCCTGTTCCAAAAGGGAACACCTCAATTCCATACCCCCCCAGGACATGATTTCACCCACTGTCTGCCACGCTCAGGGAGCTGCACAGCAGCCATGAGAACAATCCTTTCTCATTCTCAAAGGCACAGCAGCCTTTCCCCAAGGAGCAGCCCAGCTGCTCCACATCCTCTCCCAGGAACACCTCGAAGAATACACCCCACACCATCCCATCTGCTCCTGCCTGGGAAGGTGGAGCATCTGGCTTACCTGCGTGTTGGAATAGAGATGAGGAGGGGGCGGAGGGGGCAGAGCTCCAGGGGGGTAGGGGTAGCCAGGATTCCCGAAATTCATCACTCCAGGGGCGGAGAAGTAAGTCGGAGTGAGCAGCTGCTGTGGCGGGGGCTGGCCCGGGGGCATGGACACTGCTGGGGGGTAGAGGCCGGGGTTTGCCATGGCAGGGGGCGTCTGGTGGGGGTGTAAACCTGGAGGTGATGAGAAGCAGATGGATGTCACCCAAAAAAGCCAGAGCGTCCCTGGGTAGCAGCAAGAAGGAGCATGCTCTGCTGCAAGGCTTCCCTGCAGCCCCACGCTGGGCAGGGACACAGAGCAGCAGAGCACAGCCCCCTCCCCAATTCTGGATTCACTGGAACCAGACACGGCCCCATCGCAACTCCACTGCAGGAAACAATTTGTGTGGGCAAGCGGAGAACATGTTCGACAGCTCCCAGTTCTGCTTTTTCCTGAGCTACAGGGCCAGGGAGTGAGGAACCAGCCCAGTGCCCACGGAACGGAGTGGCCCAGCCTGGTGGGGCCCTACAGGGACCTGCAAATATCCAGCTGGGAGCTGCCAAAGGTTCAGTTCCCCTCATCCTGGACCAGCTGGAACCTCCAGAAATGCCTATTTTTTCTTTCCTTAAAACTGATACTGGTTCAGCCTCACTGTAGGAGGGAGCAGGTCTCTTCCATGTTGTAGAAATTAACGAAAATGGATTCCCCCTTGTGATAGAGGCTGTGGGAGAGCAGAGTTCTCTGTTCCCCAGGTCCAGGGATGTCCCACTGGCTCCTCACCTGGATGAGGGAGGTGCATCTCCGGCTGCACAATCATCCCTTGGGGCGGCAGCGGGGCTGGGTTCTCACCGTGGGTGTAGATTGGTCCCTGGAATTGTACTGCAACAACACATGACAGGCTGTGAGGAAAAGCTCCATGGAATTTCATTCCCCTGAAGCCGAGCACACACAGCCCAGCCTGCCCCAAGGGCTCTCACAGCACAGAGAGGCTCCAGGGCTCACAGATGCCACATGCTCCCTAAAGAAAAGCCTCCTACTCCCTTTAGAAAGCAGGAAAATACTCAGGGAATTTCTTCTCTAACACTTTAAATGCTGGAGGGAATTCCTAATCCATCCTCAGTCCTGTTCTCCCCACGCTCAAACCTCAAAGACCTGATTTAAAGTTCAATTTAAATCCCAGTTCTCGGGAAGAATTGGGGTGTCCTAAGAGCCCTGGCACAGAGAGGGGATAACACTGAGGATAATTACATGGGTTTAAACACAACCAGGCAGGCTCCCAGCTGCCTTTTAGACACTGGATGAGGGGACACAGTGTCACTATAAAAAATGGAAGAGAAGACGAAGCCCCAACCCTGACAGGATTGGGGGTATCCCTGCTCCAGTTGCTCAGCTCTGAGCACACACGGAGCCACAGGAGCAGGAAGGAAACACTCACGTGGGTCATAGTAGTGCCCTTCCATGATGCTGATGTGCATGGGGGGCGCAGGCTCTGGCACAGGGGGTCTCTGCCGTTGCGACGAGTAGCGCTTCACTCGGCCCCCTGGTACTGCCTGCAAGAGTCCAGGGGTCAGGGGGGCTGTGGGGCACCCACCTGACAACCCCGACCCCCAAACCTCCCCTGGAACACCCCCAAACACCCCCACAAGGGAAAGGCTGAGGTATCAACAGCCTGTAATTACCACAACCCCAAGACAATTAGAGCCCGTCTCCCGCGCGCTCCGGGATCACGCGTTACCATCTCCTCCATCCGGTTAAACTGCGGCGGTGGCCCAGTTCCCACGTGCATATGGTTGGGAATACCTGAGGAAGGAACAGACTGGTTATTACCGTGGTTTGTGCTGGTTCCCAGGCAGGAGCCGCCTCGTCTGGGGGCGTGGCTGTGGCTCAGCTCTCGCTCCCATGACACAGAACCTTTGGACTTCATCGCCCCGGTGATTTTAAATATTTTGGGAGAAATTAAGAGGCTGTTTTGTCACTGCACACTCACCCACGGTGCTCAGCAACGCCTAAATCCTGCTTTAAAACTAAATCCCTAGCTTGAAACTCAGGTCCCGCCCTGAGTTCTGTGTCTGCTGAGACACAGATCTTTTCCAGGTGGATCCACATGGGATCTGAAGCTGCAGTTTAAACCCTCTGCAGCGTGTAAACACTTTTATCACAGTCTCCTTTGGATTCAAAGAGCAAACTGAACTCATGTGAAGTCACAGCAAAGTGTATTTTAAACCATGGCTTAAAACCACAGTGCCAGGGTGATCACAGGTGATTCCACAGGAGTGAAAACGGACAAAACGAACACTGGAAGTGCTCATGGATCACTGACAGTGCAAATACAGAGGGATACAGAATGGACTGATGAGAGCCAAATGCCTCCCAGAATAACTCCTCCCTCCACTGCTGGGACAAAAAAGGGACAGCAGAGTCATCATCCTTCTCACAGCAGAACATGATCGTGTACCTGCAGCCAAGAGCTGGCCTGTGGAAAATTTGGGAAGATGCTTCATTTTTGCGCATTAAAAAAAACCTCCAAACCAGACAATCTCAGCACTTTTGAACTCTTATGCCACTGTGGTGTTTCCAGCCTGGCCAGGGGTCTGTTCTCACAGACTCCACAGGCCCACCAGTACCAAATGACTTCTGGTTCCATGACCTCAACCTCACAGATGCTTATGAAAGCAGCAAGTCACTTCCTTCTCCTTGCTCCAGTTTTACTCCCCTCGGGAAGCATTCTAACACTTCTCAGAACAGACTCTAATTCTGCAAAGGGATAATTATACCTGGATGACCTCTCTGTGGATGTGCAACTGGAACTGTCCTCAGCTGGCACCTAACTCTGTCCCATGTTCCTCCCTCCTCCCAGACACAAAGGGATTTGCCAATCCCAGCCAGGCCTTGGCTATCAGCAACCAAATCCCAGTGTCAGGAAATGCGCTGATAAACAGGAAAAGTTCCTTCCTGCTCCAAGCAGGACACCACAGAGCCCAAGTATTGATCCTTATCTCATGCTCTGCAGCAGCAGGGGTCAGTCTTGCTGTGATTCACATGACAGGGAAAGGGTCTCCCATCCTTCCTGGCCCTAATTCCATTCACCTACACTGAAAAGTTTAATTTCCCTTTTTCTCTGCTGTTGTATCCATACTGCACTTTCGCAGCAGGAACCATCAACTCTGCACCCAACCTGGGATGGGGCTCAGGCAGAGACAGGTCAACTCCAACCAACTGCACAGATCAGGAGGCACTGGGCTGCTGGAAAACCAGGAAGCTGCTCCCACTTACCCCTCAGCTCCCGGGGCGGGATGAACTGCGACTGCCCCGGGCTCCAGTTCTGCTCTGTCAGGTTCATCTGGGTCATCTCCTGCTGAAGTCCATCCACGCTGGATTCCACTGGTGACTCCCAGTTGCTCTTGGCTGGTGGTGGGGAGGTCTCTGCTGCTGTGGGTTTTGGAATCACGGGAGCCAGCCCCTCAGAAGCAGGCACTTCCTCTGCCAGCTTCCCTGCCTCCCCAGCCTTGACTCTGGTCCTTCTTGCTCGGGAATAAGATTTTTTCTCAACTGGTCTGTCCGGCGGCGGCTGCGCAGCGTCGGCAGCCGTGGCTTGGTTGTCCAGAGCTCCCTCCTCCTTCCCAGGGCTGCCGTGGACATGTGCCACCTCCAACTCAGGGGACGTGTCCCTCGACGGGCTCTGCTCTGCACGTTTCCCCCTGTAGCCGCTCTCCTGCTTGGCTTGTTCCCCGTTCCGGTGCGGGGCAGTCGCCTCTGAGGCTCGGTAGCCAGGACGGGTCTCCTTGTAGCCCCCCATCCTGGGGTAGTTCCTGGCAGGGGGCATCCTGCCAGCGCTGGCAGAGCTGCGGCTGTTGAAGGACCGTGGGGGAGCTGAGGGGCTCTTGGCACCCTGGTGCCTTGGGGGTTTGGGAGGCCTCTCGTTGGACCAGTTGGGGTCTCGCTGAGGGGGACTGCCAAACCTGAAGGAGAAAAACAAAACAATTCGCTAGAAAGAAACCCCTGGCTGGGAGGAATCACTGTGCCAGGGAACACCTCCCCAGCATGAACATGTAGAAACCCCAGGAACATGGTCCCATGTGACAGAGCTTTCCCTCTTTGGAGCTCCAGACCCGGCCCCTCTCCTGGGACAATCCAGGCCCTGGTGTAACTCTGGGGCTCACCGTGGTTTGCGCATCCTCCGTGGTTTGATGTCGTCGGGGTTGTGGGCTGACCGGATGTCGTATCCGTACAGTGCAATCAGCTCCTGCCTGGTCTTGGGGGCCTGCTCATCCTCACGGAACTTGTCATGCTCCCAGCGCCCCTCGTCCTTCCACAGCTTCCGCTGACGGCCCTTTGGCCTGGAAAAGGGACACGGGGAGGAGCAAGGGGCTGTAAGGCCAAGATGTGGCAGTTTTGAGCAGTTCCACACACAGAGCCCGAGCATTCCTGGGGCAGTGAATGCACAGAAGGCAGCATCCCTCCTTCCTCCTGCTCCTCCTGGCCAGCAGCTGCTGGTTACCCACTGCTATTTGGAAAAACCAGCTCCAAGAGTCACTGTTGCCTGGCACGAGACTTCAAAACAAAGAGCTGAAGTGTCCTGGCAGGACACAGAGCAGGTAACAGAAGCACAGACCTTCCCAGTGCATCCCACTGAAGCAAGGAACCTCGTTGCCAGAGGCTGGCCTGGAAGCTGGCCTGTCCCTCCCAGAGCCCCAGGGGGACACTCACATACCTGACCTCCTCCTCCTGCGTCTGCCCTCGGAGGTCGTGCTCAAAGAAGAGCCCCTTGCGTGGGATGTACGCCGGGTTCTTCCGATCCTCATCGTCGTCCAGGTGCTTGGGAACCTTCTTCCCAACTTTCTTCTCCACAGGCTCCGTGCTCTCCTGTCAGAAGCAGGGAGCTCTCACCACTGCAGCAGTCCTGCTGCCAGCCCCCAGCCCGGAGCCGTGGGACACCCACCTGCCCGTCCCCGCTCTGCCGCTCGCCCGTCACGGCTCCCTTGGGATCCGCCTTCTCATTCCCCTTCTCCCCTCTGGCCACCGACTCGCAGGAATCGTTGCTGTCCTGCTTCAGCTCCACTTTGGAGCTTTCTTCCTCGCTGTAATCCTCTTCCTCTGCCTGGGAGACACCCAGTGACTCAAATGCGCTCCATTAGCAACACATCTGCCAGGAATCTCCCCATATCTGGAGTTAGATCCAGCAACAGATCACCCACAACTTCTCCCAAATCTGGAGTTAGATCCAGCAACAGATCATCCAGAAATTCTCTCAGTTCTGGAGTTAGATCCCTGTTCCAGCTGTTAGACACGACTCTTCCAAATCAATTAGCTGCTAAAATTCTTCCTATCCCCATATTTTCACAGGAAAAGCAAAGGTTAAACCCAATCTCTCCCAAGAGAAGGAGGATCCAACAGGTTTTCTGGAATGGAGCTGGGATCAGCTCCTTCACAAAGATGCAGCATCCCACCACTCCAAAAAGGCTCCTCCAGACTGGGAAGACTGGTGATCTCAGGCCCTTCCTTCCACACTGAGGGCCTGGATCCAGCCAGGGCCACGTTTCCAAATTCCCTGGAGCTCCTCAGCTGACTCACTCCACTCAGGAGCATGACCTGGTTTCACCCCCAGGAGCCTCCGGAGGCTGGAGCCGAACTAAAAATAGCTCAGGGTGATTAACCAAACCCTGCTCCATTTTCCTCTTTCAACACAGCCTTTGCACATGGGCTGCTCCCGGTGTTTACGCCGGGGAAGCCCAGGCTGGGCATTATTTTTAGGTACAGGAATAGAGTCATCCTGGCACAGCAGTGATGCAACAACCCTGCTGCCACGGGGAGTCTCCACGGAGGATTCCAGGCTGGAGGAGCTCTGGGAGCTGCCCCTGTCACCTCTGCAGCCTGCGGTGCTCCTTCCTCATTAACAGCATAGATTAACTCCCAAACTGAGATCAATTCCCAAATAAACAGCTTGGATTTCCTCTGCCTGGTGGTTTGGATGTTCTCTAGCCACTGTTTCCCTCAAGATTCCCAAAACAGAGATGGATTTTCCTTAGAAAGCCTTCACTATAATCCTTAGAGACCAGAACTTCTCTAAACTTCCTGGAAATCTCATACTTTATAGAGTTCTGAACTAAAAATCCAGAGGAACCTGCAGCCCCCCCAGGCATGGGTGGGATGGGATTCCCTCAGCATCCCCCAACTCCCAAAGTGCATCTCCCCTCTGGCTGCTCCCTCAGAACACAGGCAAGCTCCTGGGATGCTCCCAACCACCACTTTGCTTCTTAATTACAACTAATTAAAACTCAACAAGCATCCCACACTCCTCCCACACCCTTCTTGGACGTGGCAAATGCAGTTCCCAGTGTGAGGAGCCAGAAGGGTTTTCCCTTGCACATCCTGGCCCTACACCCTCCCCAGCAGCACAGCAACACTGGTCCCAGTGCCAGGGGCTGGGACTGGGGGAAGCAATTTCCTCAGGAGACAGAGGGCTCAGTGGAAGAGATCCAAGGACACAAACTGGGTTTGTGCTGGAATTCCAGGAGGATCAGTGGCTCAGCAGGACAGAGATGGCCCTTACCTCCGAGTCCTCGGCGCTTTCATAGTCAGAGAGCACAGCTGTGGGGAGGGAAGGGAGGAGGGGTCAGGGCAGGGCTGGACATGGCTCAAACCCCTTCCAAAGGGAATCTGGATGCCAGCACCTCCCCTGATCAATGCCACAGCCAGCTCAGGAGGGAGCAGGGGACAGTTTGGGACACTGCCCCCATGCCCCACGTTTGCCTGCTGTTACAAGTGAATATTTGGCATGGCAACAACCACGAGATTGTTGGAAAAGCTGTTTTGTCTGGTTTTTACTTTTTTGCACCCAAACAATTCTGCCCGAGAGCTATCATCACTCACCATCTCCTTCAATGCCATCCTCACTTTCCTGCAGAGAGAAAAGAGAGGGATGTCAGAGGAGGGGAGGGCAGCAGCCAGGTCCCAGCAACAGGGAATCATGGATTCATAAAACCATAGAATAACTGAATTGTTTAGATTGGAAAAGATCTTTAAGATCAAGTCCAACCTTCAACCAGCACCAGCCCCACATCACCACTAAACCATGTCCACAAAAGCCACATCCACACTTTTTGTACACTTCAGGGATGGGGATTCCACCCCTCCATGGGCAGCCTGCAGGTCAGTGCCTGACCACCCCTTCCATGAAAAAAATTTCCCTCAAAACATACTTTTAGTCAAAATGAACTTTCATAGTCAAAATATACTTTCATAGTCAAAACATACTTTCTTAGTATCTACAATCCTAATACCTTTTCCTCTTTTATCCTAATGTCCATTTTTCCTAACACCCAGCATCCCATGATCCCAGACATGATGACAGCAAGGTCTGGCCCTGAACCTAATTCATCCACCCTTGGAAGTTCAGCTCCAGTGACCCAGAAGAAACAAATTCCAGGCTCCCAGAGCCTTTCTCCAAGAACCTTCTAGAGCACCTACAGTGAGGAATTATTCAGAGCAAAGCACAGCCTGTCAGTGCTGGGGGTCTCCAGGGAACAGAGTGATAGTGACAGGAGAGCCAGGATCCCAAATGAGAGCCAGGGAAAGGGCAAGAACAGGGAACAACAAAGAAAGGCTGAGCAGGACCCAGCTCAGGGAAGGGGCTGGATGAAGCAAACAGCTCAGAGAAGGAAAAGTGCTCAGTAAAACTGCTGCCCAGAGCAGCTGTGGCTGCCCCATCCATGGAAGTGTCCAAGGGCAGGTTGGACAGGGCTTGGATTAAACTGGGATAGTGGAAAGTGTCCCTGCCCATGGCAGAAGGTGGAACTGGATGAGCTTTAAGATTCCTTTCAAACCAAACAATTCCATGATCCCAGCATAAAGACAAAGGTCAACCCAGCTGTACAGGAAGAACAACCCCAGAGCACAAACAACCTGACCAAGGTGACATGGTAAACCCAAAATCACCACAGAAAAACACCCCGAGAGTCAGGGGGAGCTGGAAATAACCAGCCCTGGAACCCAAAACAGGAAAGAGCTGGAAATAACCACCATTAGAAGCCAAGCCAGGAGGGAATTGCACCTGAATGTGAACTGCAAGAACAAAACTGCACGGTGGGGTGAGACAGCAGCACCCACCCCCCACCTGCCCTTGCTGCAGGGACCCCAGGAGCAGGGACAGGATCTCAGACTGGGGATCCAGCCACAGAGCACAGGGAGCCAGAGCAGAGCCCCTTTCCTGCTCCTGGGGGCTGCAGTTCCCACCCCACCTAAGGCTGCCCCAGCCCAGTTCTCCCACACACACTATGGTGGGGTTTCAGCCCAATTCCCC
>JANPWX010016325.1:0-29924 GCA_024734555.1 Trochalopteron elliotii
CGATGAGGGGCAGCTCTACGGGCCGTGCCCCGAGGCGCCCGCCGGGCCCGCCGACTGCCCTGCCCATGCCTGGTACCCACCAGGCCGGGCGCCTTTCGCTGCCCTCGCCCCCGGCATCAAGAGCGAACTGGAGCCCTGGGTCGAGGGCTACGCCGGCGCTTACGGCGACCTCCGGTGAGTACCCGCGTCCCGCAGCCCACCGGCATGCGCACCCTGCACTGTGCTTCCCGCCGGCGCCGGCATCCTGCATCCCACCTCCCGCCAGTACCGGCATCCTGTGCCCGCATCCCTCATGCCACCTTCTGCACTCCGCATCCCACCGGCACCCCGCGCCGCCCCCAGCTTCCCCGCCGCCTGCCGCAGGTGCTCCGCGCTCACCGCGGGTCCAACCCCGCTATGTCCTGGCTGTTCCTGCTTTGGTGCACCTCTCCGCTGCCGAACCTTCCCTTTTGCCGGGATGCTGTCATTTGGGACTGACTAGGCGAGATCGTGCCAGGAATACCGCGGTGCACACCCGGTGTCCCCACCGTCCTGTGTGAGATTGTTGTGTTTATCTCGTTTCCTCAGGCATCTGTTATCCCACTGCTCCTGGCCGCTGGGAGCGGGCGAGATCGGGACTCTGTGCCCCGAAGCACAGGCGGATCTTGACATCGAGTTAAAATCTTCCCAGCAACTTGTCTCGCCGAGAACTGCCTGCCGGTAATGCACTGTGCAGAGCAGGAAACCCCAAATGTAGTGGCAGAGAAACATCACCTGTGCTTTGGGACTGTTTTAAGTACAGGTAGAAAATGTGTTTTAAAGTAGACCTAGAACAGGTTTTCGGAATGAACCGGGGAGGGGAGATTTTTTTGAGAAGTAGGATTCAATCAGGAATAATTTTTTCCTGGTGGATTAACATCAAAAAAAGGAGATGAGCCATTTCTGTAAAATACCTGTACAGCATTTAAAACAGTGGGCACCTGCATGCTCACCTGTCAGCACAGCAAAATGTGGCCGAGCTGATGGAAATGGGAGGGAGAAAGGGCTGACCAAGGGATATTCTGCTGTCTCAGAGGCAGCCCCATCCAGGAGTATGTGAGGCCTCAGCTGGGGTTTGCATCATGGGAGTCCTGCATCCACACACTCACCCCGTGATGCTTGGGATGCTGGGAGCAAAGGCTGAAATGAACAATTAGATTTTACTTCTAAATTAGCACCAAGAGAGTGCACTGCCTCTGGGCTTGTTTCTGTTTTAAATGCTCACAGTTTCATTTGGGTACTGGGGCAATTTCCATCCACACAGTGATTTACTGGGGGATTGTACAGAGATGTCAAGGGCTTGGCAAAAGAAAAAAGAATAAAAGTAATGACAGGTCAGAAAGAGTGCAGCTGTGAGCATCATCCAGCTGTGAGCTTGGTATGTGGCAGGAGCTATGCAAGCTCTGGGTGTGCCTCTGGAGTCTGGATAAATCTCTGCTGGAATCAGCACAGAGGGGGCAGGGAGGAATCAAGTTGGAAAAGTTCAGCATTCAGATGCTGGTGATGACAGTGCAGGTTTGTTCCATGAAGCTGTTCTGCCTGCAGAGCCTGTGGAGTGGGATCCCACACAGACAGGGAATGTCAGGCTGAGGAGAGCAGGTGTGGGGTCCCATGGAGGTCTGCAGGCAGTCTTGGAGGCTGGACTAGGCAGCAGCAGGTACATTTTGACTGGATCTTGCCTTAGAGATAAATGACATCTCCCTCATTCCTGTGGGAAGTGCTTTATACTCCCCCTCCTTGCAGCTCTGTTGGGTGGCTGTGCCTGCTTCCCCTAGCAGACTTCTGTGGGATAAGCAGGGTTGGAGCTGGCACAGCAACCTTTACAACACCAGTGTCTTGTCCTTTGAACTCCAAGGCTTGTACAGCACTACCCTGCTGCTGCAAAGGTGTAATGGAGTGACATTGTCTCTCTGTGTTCAGATGTAATTTTCAAATACCGTAAGGAAAGCAGAACACTCGTTGTGGTCTGGCTCACGCCATATGTGTTAATTGCTGCCAGGTTTACATTTCATCCTAGCAAAGTCTCCATTAGCTTTACAGTGTGCTGCTGGCCCATTCCTGCAGCTTTGCATTTTCTCCTGGATCTGTGGGTGCCAGCACAGGAACAGCCTCTGCTGCTCCTGAGTGGCAGATCATGTACCAGCATCCCAGGCAGCAGTGCCTGTGGGAAGAAAGGTTTGTGGCAGCTGAGAGGCTGTAGTAAAACTCCCTGATGGAAGGATGATTGGCTTTTGGACCTGTACCCCTGTGCTGTCTGGCGCTAGGTCTGATCTCCTGCCCTACTTGACCTTGCACATAAAGCTTTCCCTTCATAGCCTCAGAGGATGCAGCCTCAGTGTTCTGTGAGGACAGCGAGGGGCACTTCTGGAGCTTTACAAGCCCGGGGCAATGGGCACCTCAGAGCCCTGTCCCTTGGGGTGCTGCTGGGAGCAGAGGCACACACAGGCCCCCTTGCTTTGGAGAATAAGGAGCATTTCAAGGTGTGCTGCTCCTACTTTCCTCTCTGAATGGTCCTTCTATCTGCTAGCAGGATCATGGCTCTTCCCTCACAGATGAAGTTCTTCCAAGCCCCAATTTTATCCTGCTGCAGTTGGGACCAGGTATGGGTAGGTATTTTTTGAGTTAAACACCCTTCATATGACACTAAAGCATGAGCAGTTTTTAATATTTGGGGGAGTGTCAGGGTTAAGAGGTGCTGGCACATCTCAGAAACACTGTGGTTATTAACACAATTTGGTTTAATTTAAAGCTTTTGGTACAGTGTCCTTGACTGTACCAGTCAGGCTTACATGTAATTAGCAAATTAATCTGAGGTTTTGTTACTCTGTGGACTAGGAGCTGTTTATCTTTGTGATCTGGTTGTGGCATCATTACTACCAGCAGTATTTGAGGTGACTAAATAACCTGTTTCAGGAGCAAGATGGAGCATTGTCAGAATAAATCCAAGGTTCTGCCATCAGAAGACAAATTACAGCAGCGGATTGGAGAGGGTGGCCTCTGGTTTAAAATGAAATGGAGTCAGAGAAGGAGCTGTTACTGAATCAATGGAATCAAAGGGGAGAAAAGGATTTAAAGGGCTTTTGGCTCAGGAAAATCTGCTGTCCATGTAGCTTGAGACGCTTTTAAGTGGCATTTGCTATCACTGCTGTTACCTGCTGCTGATACTGGTTGGAATCCCGGTGTTTGCTGGTTACATCTGCCTTTGGTTCCCTTCCCTAGTCTGGCTGTGGTCAGTTTGGGCCAGCGCCACGTGTTCATTCATCACCTGGCTCGATGGCTCTGTAATTGTTTCAGCTCTGTAATTGTGATAGGCTTACAGATAAAACCTGCAGTAATTCCTTCCTATGGAGGGAGGAGATAAGACTAACAATGAGATGAAGGGGCGAAGGGCAGCTGTTACACCGAGAGATAGAATGAGGCAGGAGGTTGTTTTCAGGGTTGCCCTCACTCCCAGTCTGTGCCCAGCAGCAGCTGCTCTGGCATCCCAGTCCCAGGAGGGCTCTGGGGACCCCAGCGCTGCACTGGCAGAACTCCAAAGCCCTTGGGAAGGGGCTGACCCTCCCGTCTGCTGTTGTCAGTGTGACCTTTCTGCTCTGGCAATTGGCAGAGGATACATAGGATGTAAATATTTCTTTGAAGACAAGAGGACCACTGTTGCAATAGGACATGAAATAAAGATGCTTGACTCCAGCCAGAAGGCAGTAGAAATCAGAAGGCTTTATTTACAATTCATCCAGCTCTTTTATAACATGCTTTGCTAAGAAGGCACGTTATTGGTCTATAGGGCTGACACCTCTTCCATTAGCTAAGTAACAGAAATAGCAAACAACACCTGTTGTTATGGGAAAGGAATATTGTTTACACAAGGTTGTTTTAGGAAAAAGAAAACTGTTGAAAAGTTTCCCTTGAGAAGAGCTAGCTCTTCTCAAGCTCAGAAAATATCGAGTCTACAGACCACGGCAGAATGTTGTGTGGGCAGCCGTCCCTTCAGCCCCTACAAACACATGGACAGGGAGCCTCTGGTGGCCAGGAGAGTTGGGAATGTACTAAAGCTTGTTGTCGGTTTCTGATAAATGGAGAAGAGAAAAGATAAATAAATTTCTTCCTCAGCACCTCTCACCCTTTCCTTGCTCAGAGACACAGGATGACTATGATAATCCATCTGGAGCTGGATTAGAGAACTCAGGGCTTGGTTGAATGTGAGCTGGCATGATAGGCTGTGACAGGGTGCATGTCTGTCATGGCTGGAGCTGAGGTTGTGAAATGATATGCTGAGGCCGGGTAACTGGAGCTGCAGGGATGTTGGAGCTGTGCTCAGCAAGGAGAACCCCTCAGGACTGGGGGAGCAGCCTAGTGGGTGCTGCGCTGGAGCTCCTTTTCCTAGCTCCTGAGCATGTGTCAAATTTCATAAAATGGTCTCCTCCTTTTCCCTTCCCTCCTCTGCCTGTCCCTCCCTCTCTTCCCTGCTCTCCTGTGCTCCAGCTGTCCCTTACTGCTGGGAAGAGGAGATGGGTCACCTGTCAGGGGTTGGGCTGTGGAGGGCAGACATGTAGGGTATCTGTATAGGACCTACCCAGCTGCTCTGAGGGTACACAGCGTCTCTTTGCCTCTTCACTGCTCAAAGGCAGACTTTGCCCCATCCTCCTCTAGGCTTTCCCATCCTATTTTCCAAATGTCTTGAATTTTTGAGCTCTTATACCCTCTGAAAGCTGGTTCCACAGTCTCGTGCTTGGTATCGGCAGTGAGTATTCCACCCTGGTTCCTCTCAAGTGCTGGTTGCAGTGGAAGGACAGGCTTTATGTGGCACGTGGCATTGGAAGCAGCAGCTGAGGAATCAGAAAATTTTGCCAGAGAAACAATCCACAAAAAGCTTTAAGAGCGTTGGTGAGTCGGAGTAGCACAGGTATTTTGTGTGTTTTCCCGAGGTTTCAGGGCTGGAAGCTGCACAGGATCTGCTCACAGCAGCTCTTCTTCTGCTTATGCAGCTTTTACATTCTTCCTGCTGTTTACAGATTCCCTAGTATTTAGCCATTGCACAGATGAGCTGTGCTTTGCACCACACCCTGCAGCCAGTCTGGCATAACCATTGGTTTTCCTCCTAGGAGAACTTCATTCCAGACTGAGAGCCAGTTAACAATGGGAAGTGCTTTAGTGCTGCTTCTGAGGACAGAAGAGTGTGTCAAAATATTGATTTGGAACAAGAGATAGAGTGTGTTTTGTAGCCCAGGGGACAGGGGTGACTCCCAGGTCAGGATTCCCACTGCAGAGATGGGTTTTTCCCCTGGGACAAGATCCCTACCATGGGCACAGGTACCAGCCCCTGGGGATGGGCATCAGTGGGTACTGGAGTTGGGATCATGTCCCTGTGGCATGGAGCCCACGATTCCTGGAAATCACTGCCTCTGTCTCCTTTCTCAGAGCGAGGAAGGTGTGGGACAGGCACGGGAAGAATGAAAGCAGAAACACTGTAGTGAGGCAGCGAATGTGAGCGGCATCCAAGGGATGATGCCAGCTCCCCACACTCCCACACCAGGACCCTCCAAGGCCATGCTGGGTTCCAGCAGAGACAAGAGCTCGCTCTGTGTCCGTGCCAGGGGTCACCTCCGGGTCCCAATGGGAGCAGATTGCAGATGGGTAGTGGGAGGAACAGGCACAGCAGAAACTGGAGCAGATCAGAAGTCAGTCTGTGCACGGCAAGGGGGGCATGCTCCTGAGGTGGGAGGAAAGCTGGAAACACTGCCATGTATTGCAGGAAGAAATCACAAAATTCCCTAAAATATTGAAAATCTTGTAGTCATGTTTTGGTGTGATGAAAACAGTTTCATTACACAGGGTTAAGAACAATTTGTAGTAGAGAGCAGTAGCTCAGTTCTTTATGTTTTTCTGTCATTCCCATGAATTCCACTCTTGTCACGGACCTTCATTCATATTTTATAAATTGCTTGTTTGAAGGTGGCTGTCCCAGTTTGCCAGTTCTCCATTGCCTGTTGCTGTCTAGACTTGGAGCACTCACTGGAGGCTGCTGGGTTGGTGTATGCAGTGGATACTTTCTGCTAGTGATTGTGGACTAAAATTACAAAAGAAAGAAATTGTATTTATTTTATTGTCCTGTGGAACATTTAATATTTATCAAATGAGTGTTTACTGAAAGAAAACTATTCAGTGGGAGACATTCTATGACTTCTAGTAAAACTGTTTTTTCTGAGAGCTGCCCTGGTAGATCCTGGAGATCTGTACAGCTGTGGATGGCTCTGGAACATTGGAAATATATAGGAAAAGTGAAGATTCCTCCTTGCACAACTCCTCAGCCTCATTACTTTGTGCAAGTTAATTTTCTTTTTGGAAGATTTTCTGCAAAAAAACCTCAGACTGATGCAAAGCAAGTGCCACAAAGCCATCATGGACAGCCTGGGCCAGCTGGGGAGGACGGCTTGGTGCCACCACATGCATGTGGCACAGGGGGCACAGGCACCTCCTGTTGGGATCATAATTGGGTAAGATGTGAGCATTGACCAGAGTGATCTGCTCTCACCTTGGATGAGCCCAGCTCTACACCATGTTCATAGGAAAACAGCAATGGCAATGCTTCCTGTGGGGGTACTGGATCCTTTCCAGCTCTTTCTTTTCTTCCAGAGATACAGCATACAGCATGCACAGGAGGCAGATGTCCCATTTCTTGTTGTAGCAGAGCATTTATGCCTGGTAAACAATTAAGAGGCAAATACAGTCACATCATCCCTTAGTGGGTGGCAGTGTAGGCATGCTCAGTGGTGGCCTTGGCAGTGGCTGGTGGCCCTGGTATCGATGGTTGCTGCACACTGTGGGGACCAGAGCCAGCCCTGTTTGTTAACAGTAATAGTGGTATGAGGGAGCTGATTGAAATAAAAAGGAACTGGCCCAGTTGTCATGGCAAAGACTTGTGACGGAGGTTCTCCATCCATATTCTCTTGCTGTTACCACTGCTGCCTGCCTTCCCTGATCTTCCTGTGCTACTCATCCATGTCCAACCACACTTAATCCCCCTGCCTGCTCTGGGTGAGGGGCAGAGGGAGGGACGAGCCTTCCTGGGGAGACCTTCTTGTGGGGGGAGTCCAGCTTACCCTGGCCGGGTGCCTGCAGTGGGCAGTGCTTTGTTCTGCTTTAAATCTAGCCATTGCAACTCTGATTCTTCTTGCCAGCGTTTTTAAGAGAGATTCAAAGTATCCTCTAACAGTAATAAAAATATTCCCAGTAGTAGTACTTTACTGCTGAAGCACTCATGAGCAGCTATTCATTCAGCCTCCAGGCAACTGTGGAAAAAGGAATTGTCCCTTTCCTGCAGGCAGGGGCTGAGGTTTGACAGCAGCCCCTTGGTGTGTGAGTGGCCACAGTCCTGGCTCAGTGCTGGGGTCCCGGGGGGCTGTGCTGGCTTTGTGCTGGGTGCTGGGGACAATCCTGCAGCAGCATGCTGCTTTGCATCCCATCCATTGGCCTGTTCACCTCTGGTGGTCCCAGTGTCCCTGTCTAGCCCCGGGGACAGTGTTTGCAGGAGAGGGGTTACGGGAGTGCAGCATTGTGTGTTGGGAGCACACAGGAGCCGCCGCTCCCTGGGGACCTGTGCGGGATGGGAGGGCAGGTGTGGTTTGCCTTGGGTCAGCTTGGCTCAGCTGCTCTCATGGTGCTGCTTGCCCCCCGGTTAGTGCAGTCTGAACAGAGGCCAGAAAAGCAAGGTCACCTGCTGTGCTCTGGCTCAGAGCTCCCCAGCCCCCGCCTAGGGCCGCCTCTGCAAATAGTGAGAACAAAGTCAGGTGCTGACACATCCTCAGAAGTGGCGGGATTGGTTTGTAGGGACACAGACCTCAGATTAAGTGATTTGCAATAATAGAAATAATCTTAAAAGTATAAGCCGGTTCCCCAGGTATTTACAGCTTCTGCCCTTTTCCCAGGCCACCCGGACCCAGGCAGCTCAGGTGTCCACAGGGGTAGATTACACCCATGCTTTCCACAGGTGTCCTGGTGGCTTCCCTGTGCCATCCAAAGGAGAAGGGAGCCCATCCTAATAAGTAAATAATGATTCCTGGGATGAGCCCCTGTTTCTGCTGAGGGGGACAGTCTATTGTGTTGCCTGGCACCTGGGACTGCTGGCGGCTGGGTGGACCATGCTGAGCACCTCATGACAGGAAAGGCAGCTGTCACTTCCCAGACAACTCTAGGGGCAAAAGAGATGGCCTAAGTCAGGATGGGAGAGTCAATGCAGAACCACCAATACTGGGACACTAACAGTGCTGGCCCGGGACACCCTTGGCGTGGGGAGGGAGCGCTGTGGGCAGCCTTAGCCAGGGCAAGCAGCCAGGCACAGGCACATTTACCATTTGGGGTGTCTGCCCTGAGATCTGGGTGCTCCTGGGACACATTTGGGATGTGCTTGGGCTGGCAGAGCCCTGCTCAGGCTGTGCAGAGCAGGAGAGCTGTTTGAGAGCTCTGTGCAGAGGCCCAGCTACCCCTCATGCACTGGGCATGGCAGTAGTCATAAAGATTTACCTTTTATGTCTGTAGCCAGGTGTCTGTGACGTGCTGCTGGGGAGATGTCCTGGGTGCTGGCTGCCTGATCCAGCTCTTGCTGGAGCCTGGGGAGTCTGGTCATAGACTCAGGGAATGTTTTTTTTGGAAGGGGCATTAAAGCCCATTTCATTCTGCACCCCTCTGTGGGCAGGGACACCTCCCACTAGACCATGTTGCTCTGAGCCATGTCCTGCCTGGCTTTGTCACCTAAGGATGGTTGGTACGTTCTGGTGGGTGACCTCTGCACCAATATGCTCCAGCAGGGACTAGACATGGGCTGGCTGTAGCCAGTGGCTTTGGGAAGAACCTTGGGGCAAATCTTTCTGTGTTACAGCAGCATCCTCACCTTCCAGAACCCCATCTCGCTGAGTGCTTCTGGAATTGCTGCCAGCAGGAGCCATCCCTACAAATGCCAGAGGGGAGGCTGCAGATCTCCAAAATACATTTTACAGAGGATGTGTTCAGTCCCTGGGGTGAGGTGGGAAAATCCTGGAGTTTGCTTCCTTCCCCTTGTGCTCTCTCTGCCTGGGGGGGGATGGAGGGGGCTTCTTGTCTCTCCCAAAATGACATGACACTTCATTCTCTGGAGTTTTTACCAGCCCTCAGCATTTTGGCTGCTGTTACACATTTTAGCTGTGTTTCCTTCTTTGCTGGTTAGAAATGGCAGAAAAAAAACACTTTGACCTTGGCCTGTGTGCTGAGAACAGAGCCCAGGCACAAGTTTCTGTATCACAAAGTTCCTCATGAAGGCTCCTGCCTCCTCCCCCTCACACCAATCAGCAGAGCAGCATCTGCACATCTCCCAACCTGCTGTTGGGAGGGCTGGAATGGAATATCTCGGCAGCTCCACTTTCCTCTTGAAAGGGAAATACAGGGAAGGAATTTTTGTGCTGATTGGGTTGATAGCTTTCATCTGGGAAGCAATGAGGTGCGTTAACTGGAAAATGAAATCCCCCTGCAAAGAGAGCTCGGATGATTTACTGTTTCTCTTGAATCATGTGTGTGCCTGTGCACATTTGTGGATGCTCATCATCTTCCCACGAACACCACACACAGATTATGTGTGTGTTCTCTTCTGTATGAGGAACATCCCCACCCCTCACCCTGGGGCTTGCAGCGTTCCCTCTGCAGACATGTCCCTGGAGGGCGGGCATTGTGCTGTGAGCTGCTCGCAGGAAGGAGAGGTGGCTGGAGCTCCATGAGCCTCTGCTGGCAGCACAGGGCTTTGTGTGGGATCAGCATTGCTGCTTCTCCCTGCTCAGACACTGAGAACCAGCCCCCCAACTCACCCTCATTCCATCTCCTGCTGTCTGGCAGTGCCAGCTCTGTTAGCAGGGCAGGGCTGGGGGACACGTGTCTGGAGCCATGGGTCTGGTGTGGACTGTAACCCCCATGGGCTGGCTTGGGCTTTGTCCCTGTGCATGCTCCTGTGCTCCAGAACATGTGACATCATCCTGATGAACTCAGCCTGTTCACATGGATTTCATTTTTCTAGCTCTCTGTAATTGGCTTTGTTTTCACATGTTCCCTGTGGTCAAAAAGTCTTTTCCCTGATAATAGGATCTTCCCCTTACAAAGAAATCTATATTTCTTCCCAGTCTGCTCCCCAGTCCCCTGGAACATCTTTAAATGGTTAGAAAAACAACAGCAGCAAAGAGATTTTTTCCCTTTCTTGTTTACAGCGCAGCCTGTGCCAAAGTGCTGGGTCCTTGATTCTAGGCTGTGTTGGGGGTGGTTTGAAGAGGGAGCAGAGCACAGTGCTGGGAAGCCTGCAGGACAGAACATCCCACTGGAGCTGTGCTGAGGGTTGGGCAGAGCTGAGCTGAGATGGGAGCTAAGGTTCCGGGGGGCAGCTGTTCTCTTCTTGTTCAGTTCACCCTCCCTTTTGCCATGTGGGTGCTTAAATCCTTGGATTATGGCCTGAGTTGAAGCAGTTGTCATGTCCAGTAGGGAGAAGGTGGCAGCCTGGGGTTAGCAGGGTGGCTGGCCAGTCCCTCTGCACTCGACTGCAGTTAGTGAAGGGGGCTCAGTTTGTCCTGCAGGATCCCCTGGGAGCAGCGGGGATCTGTTAACTCCTGGCCATGCTGTGCCCTCCTGCTATGCCCCTGCCCTCCTATCGTTTCAGAGTTGGGATCAAGGAGGGTGCGCAGCCACTGCAGCTGTGGCGTGTCCTAAGATGACTATCTCACTGCTCACTCAGAGAGACTCAGGAGAATACTCTCAAGGCTGGGAGGCCTAAAATTAGATGTGGCCTCTGTGTTTTGGTTTGCAGGTGGGCTTGAAAGAAAATGATTCCTGGCTGCTTTCATTCCTCGCCTGCTTGGAAGAGCACAGCCAAGGGGTAGTGTGTAGGAGCATCCGTGGACGGCAGGGAGAGGGAACTCTGCCAACTTGAGACATTCTAGAACATGTGGTTTTATTGCAAGGGTCGTGGGTAAAAAGGGCCTTGCCTTCAGCCACCAGCCTCGGCTGAAGGGAAGTCCCAAAGAGTGAGGGAGAGAGAACAAGAGGGTAAGAGTTAAGAGAGGAGAGAGCAAGAGAGCCAAAGAGAGGTGGCAGGGGTTGGAGCGCAGGGGCAAGAGAGCTAGAGAGCAAGAGAGGAGGAGAGTCAGAGCGCGAGGTCTTTGTTACAATACATTATATCTCCTTTTGTGTTGAATATTCTAATTTACAGTAACCAACCAGTACATGACACAAAACCCTATAGAATCTACATATAGCCTATAAGAACTACTACATTACCATACTGTGTTATATTTTAAACTCTAAAAACTACTCTTTAAACTATTCTCTTTTGCTACATTGACCTTTGGATTCCTTAGTCAGCAGAAGGGTATTGTTCAATCAAGAGGGATTCTCCTTCAGCTGGCTAGACTATTGTTTTCAGGTTATATAGTAACTAAGGCTCAGTATCCTACAACTCAAAGCAAGCTTTCATTTCTATTTCGATTATAGGTTTCATATTTTCAGAATCTTTTGCTAAGCAATCATATTTATAAGGTTTCCCTGATTCATCTTCCCCAACAGTAGTGGGCAGGGCTTTGATCCCTGGCATGCCACGGATCTCTCTGGACATCGCTGCCCAGCAGGTCCAGTCAAAACTCCAGCATGGGTCTGTGATAACAGGAGGACCATCCATGCCCACAGGTCCCTGGAGTCAGCCGGTGGCAGGGCTGTGGGGCTGTGCTCTCTGTGTTTTCCTGGGAATGCTCTCAGCCCCCAAAAGAACAGGTCTGACTGTCCCTGCCATATGTCACTAAAAGTGCAAACTGCCATCAAAGCACTGTGTTCCCAGTCCATGCCTGTCTGGGATACCCTGGGTTGCAGGTGTGTACCATGGGGTTGGTACTGGTGCAGCTGCCCGCCCATCCATCCATCCATCCATCCATCCATCCATCCATCCATCCATCCATCCATCCATCCATCCATCCATCCATCCATCCCTACCANTCCATCCATCCATCCATCCATCCATCCATCCATCCATCCATCCATCCCTACCATCCAAGCCTTGCTGAGGGGCCAGTCCTGCCCTGCTCCTGTCTGAGTCCTGCCTTGATCCTATCCCAGTCCATGTGCAGCTGGCAGGTGTGGGCAGCTGTGAGTCACAAGCATGCCAGGAAGGCTGGGCCAGGGAGCAGGAGGATTGGTGTGTCAGCCAATGGCTATGGGTTGCTGGGGAATTTGCTTCTATGTTGCGTGTTCTGCTGAGACTGGGGCTAAGAGTTGCAGGGAGACCTGGCACTAAATATGTGAAACCTTCATTATAATTAGTGTGTTTATGTCGGGGTTGACTCACAGCAGGATCCGCTTGGAGGACACGGGAAGATGATACTGTTGCACAAGTCGTGAAGTCTCCTCTAGAAACTCAGTGCTTTGCCAGCAGAGCTGAAGGGAAATTCTGCAGATAGAGCTGGTATCCACTCCCAGACATAATAAGGCAAAGGATTTTTATGCCCCTGCAGTTGTGTCTCTGCAAAGGTTTGGTCTTGGTATAAACGTGCCTAAAAATAACCCAGTTCTGCTGGTAAGTTGTGGGACCAGTGCTGCAGTGCCACTGCAGTGATCCCTGGCATCCCCCACTGCGAGAGGGGTGGGAGGGGGGCCACTCCCCGAGATGGGGGGGTTCTGCTTCTTGCGCCCGCCCCTGTCCATCCTCACGGCTCCGTGCTGTGCCAGGGGAAGGGTGCTGGCTCGGGCCATGTGCCTTCCCAGCTGGCTGCCAAATCCATGGTATTTGTGGTCTCCTCATGTTTCCATGCCGGGTCCCGCCCCTGTTGCTGACTGTTTTTGCTTTGCTTCCTCCAGTGGAGAAATAAAAATGCAGAATTTGCAGCACTGGTTTCCTTAGCAATAATTCCACTGCCAAAGGAAGTGGGGAAAATATTTTGTGTTTTAAATATCTGAGTCTGGGAATGAATCCTGGCATCCCTCAGCAGCCCAGCTGGGAGCCGACCACTGACCTCTGGCCACCAGCACAACTTGATCCTTGTTGCCAAGTTAAATTCCAAATACAATTGGAGTTCCATGTGACACTGATTGGAATCGTTCTACCTTGGGTTTCTCTTGGTAGCCCCATACCAGATGCTGTGGTTAGCTGGGGGTGCTGGGGGACCATGGTGGCCTTGGGGGCCACATGGCCAGTTCACCTGAGGTGCTGTGCCCCATGGCTGAATACTGGTACAGTGTTCTGTTCCTCTGTAGATCCACCTGGCACACCAGCTGTGAGAAAAGCCACCAAGAACTCGCATCCCCTCTTCCAGAGCATTTCGTAAACATCACTGCACTTGATTTTGGAAGAGGGAAAGGTAAAAGTTCTCCTGCAGGCAAAGATGTTGTTATGTGGCACCACAAGTCTGTACCCTGGATGCTTTCCTGGGAGCTGTAAGCCTGTACCTGCATCTGGCATCATGGCAGTGTCTCTTGGAGCATGAAATATATATTTATCAAGTGTCTCATTTGTGATTTTCTTTACAGGTGCATTTTCTTTTTGCGAGCAGAGGAGATGGATTTGAAAATGGAAGATTATGTTGTGGCTTAAACTAACTGCATAAATATCAGTGAGGACAGAGTGTTTCCTTGGGAAATAAATAGGGTTCTCAGTACAACAAGGATGCCAAGGTCCTGTCCTTGGTGACTCCAGGTGACTCTGCAGTCACCAGGAGGATACAGTGTAGGGCTCTGATGACCTCGGGAGTGCTCCTCAGGGCTGCAGCCTGCCTGCAGCCTTGCTGCTCTTTGTTTGCTTTTTTGTCCCCTCTGTGCTTCTTAATCATGTGAGTTCCCATCCGAAGTGACCTTGCAATGTGCTTGTGCCATCTCTTTTTGTAGGTACCTGCTCCATCTGGGGGATCAGGTGTTCCATCTTCTCTGAGATGATTTATTTAAGCTGCTCCCTGAGCTTCTGGCTGGACATCAGGCTTTGAGGCAGAAGTTTTGGTGTCAGCTGTACCAAATGTGGGCAGCATCCTCTGCTGTGGCCACCAGTGAGGTGCAAAAGCTGCAGGGTGGCTTTGCCCCAGGCTTTGTATTCCAGGTGTAGCAAACCTGCCACCTTCAACCTTTTTAAGCTCACTTTCTGCTTCTTCCTTATGGATGATTGGAAGGTGAGAGCCCAGGATGGCCATTAAATGAGGGGACTCCCCAGCAGGTTGGGTTATGTCGTGGCTCTGCTGCCTGTCCCATTTATGGGTGTGTAGTGCCTCAGCCGATCAGGTGGCAGGTTGGGGCTGTCTTCTGAGTGCAGGGACAAACAGTGGCTGGGTCCATGCAGCTCCAGGCCTGGAGCAGCCTTCATGCACCACGGAGGAGCACAGGAGAGAAGAGAGCCAAGGGCTGGGAGTGGGGGGGCTTCAGCTGCAGTGGGGACACGCTGTGTGAAAAATAAACTGTCAAAATAAGTAAACAGAGTGTTTGAAAACAAAAAAAACAGAGTTTAATTTGAAGATTTGAGAAGGGTTTTGTGCAGCTGTGCTATTTGTGCTATTTGTGCCCCTGGGGCTAGGAGGCAGTGCCAGGGCTGGAGAGCCAAGCCTGCTCCTGGGAGTTGCTGATGGGAGGACGTTTGCTTTCTCTGAGGTGTACTCCTCCTGCCAGCCTGCACTGCTGAGATGCTTGGAAAACCCATTGTTATCTGCTAATATTTATTTAAATCCAGTGAGGATCTAGTTCCTATGTGCATTTACCAGGCCTGGGGCTCATGCTGCGCCCTGCTCTGCTCTCAGATGCTATCGTACCTCTGCTGCCATCGCACACAAAAACAAGGCATGGGCAGACTGGAAACATACTCAAGGCTATTTAGCAGAAAGGACATGAATTCAGTGTACAAAGCTGCATGTTTATAGTTTAAATGGCTCAAAGCATTTTAAGATGAATGCTTTAAAGTTTCTGTGCAGGCCTTGTTATCTGGATGAGCGTGATGTGGTGGCTATGAGCGCAGGTTTGGCTCAGCTCTGGCTGGAGCCAGCAGCAGCCAAATTACAGTGCAAGGGGACACAAGGATGTGCCTGAAGTGAGCACTCATGCCCTTTGCTGAGCATGGGTCTGGCTCCTTGATGGGAGTCACAGAACTTCATCCAGGCAGGAGCCCCACAGCTGCACTGAGGGGAAGCCAGTTAAATTTAATATTGCATTAGAGAATGTCATGCACAGGTGATGCTGTTTTAAAGGCAGAGATTCCTCCTGATAACATCAGAGTGCCTCAGAAATGACAGTACTTGAAATGACTAGATAGGGTTCTGTGTCACCTGAGTTTGAGTGCTGGCTCAGTTCTGAGCTCAGCATCCTCCTGAGCACCTGAGTTTGTGAGTGAGTGCTGGTTCAGTTCTGGTCTCAACACCCTCCTGAGCATCACAGATGTGCAGGTTTTGGACACAGCATGGTAAAGGTGCAAACCCCCTTTCTTCAGGGAGTATGGGACCAGGGCATTCTGCTCTGGGGTTCCTGTGTGGGATGAGCTGGGAGTGTGTGGAAGCTGCCATCATTTTGTCCTGGTCTGGCTTAGGGGTGGGAACTCATGGGCAAGGGGGCAGTTGGGCCCTGGCTCCTTTCGAGCAGCCTGTGCTGGCTGTTGTTGAGATGGAGACTTCCTTTGTGGATCAGGAAAAGTGATTGGCTCCTCTTCTACCAGTACTTGCTCTTGGCTTTCTGGGGGTGTTGTGAAATGTGGCTGTTTGGTGAAATTTAACTAATGACAAACAAATGCTCCATTGCAAAATGATAGTTTCTACTCCCCAGAAATATTTGCATGTGAGGGGAGCTCAGTAAATCCTCCATTTCCTTACAGAACCGTTCTGAAATGAGAGTAAAACTCACCCTAGAGCTGTAGAAGAGATACTGAGGTTGTTTTTCCCTGCCCCCAAAAGCCACCAAGCTCCTTTGTGACAGCCGCGACCTTGGCCTTCGGGACACGCGCCAGGTCTGGCATTGTCGCTGCCATCACCACGTCACAGTTGTGTCTGCCCTGGCATGCTATCGCCCTGCCTTGGGCTCTGCAGTGGGGCTGACACTTGCCACACACCATACCAACTGCGAGCCCCCTGCAGCGTGGTGCAGGGCTTGTTTTGGTCTGCCCTGAGCACTCCTGTGGCCCTGTGGGCCAGCACAGCCCCATGGAGTACAAACTTCTACCCAGAGGAAAGCTTTGGAGCCATCGGTGGTGAGCTGGCCACTGAGCCACCCCTCATGTCCCTCCTGTGCCCTGAATGGGGATGAGGGGCTGTGGCACTGCTGTGCACTGGCACCTTGGGGCAGGTGGCACCTGGGGCTCTGCCCAGAGCGCTGCTGGCCCTGCAGCTTCTCCAGGCACCTCTTTGGCTTGTTTGCCAGTGTTATGTATTACCTGCATGTTTTGAGAACACCCTGTAAATGTCCCTTGGAAACTGGATTGTTGAGGGAACCATTAGCATAGCTCACTCTGAGTTGCTAGAACATTTTTACATCATGTTTTTCTTGCAATTCTCTCTCTAAAAATAAAATGAAAAGGCAAATTGACATTGTTTTAAAGTCAAGGGCATTCCTGGGCAGATGCTTCAGCTCTGGGCAGTGGCTGCTGGCAGGGAACCATATTGGTGCTGCAGGGCCTGTGGTAGAGCCGCTCCCCACCTGCCTAAACACCATCTCCTGCCCCTTGTGGTGCTGGGGCTGTGAACACCCTGCCAAGCCTTACCCCAGGAGGAGCCTGTCCCACGGCCAGGAATCACCTTCCATGTCAGTCGGTGTCCTCCAGTCTCCATCCATTGGTGGCAGTGGGGACAAGGGTGGCTGAGCATGGAGGGGTGTGCGGGGAGCCCTGCCCAGCCCTGTCCCTGGCAGGGGCATGTGTATGGGGTGCTCTCAATGCACACCTGCTGGAAGGTGTTTCTGTACTTGCACAACTCTTCCCATACATGAACAGCTCTTTAAAAGCTGTTTCAGAAGCCACTCAATTGCAAACCTGCTTTGCAGTTTCAGATAATTAATCCTCAAAAACAACCCGGGGTCCTCTGGGAGTCCTGTGTCTGTTGTCACGACACCTGCTGTGAGAGGCCCTGCTGCTCGTGGCACACACAGTGCTGAGTGAGGGGGAGACAGAGTGAAAGCCTTATGGAAACAGGGAAATGAGCACTGTTGGATTTCTGAATGCACAGAGAGGAGAAAAGAGGTGTTGGGTCATTAGCAGAAAGGCCTGTTATGTGTGAATCTAAAACACACTGGGTAAATAAGACATTTTTAGCCAGGCTTTTCTATGTGCTGCTGGTATTCCTCAGCAGGGTCTGCTCTCCAGCAGCCCCTCTCACCCAGTGCCCTGTAGCACATGGCATGGGGAGATGTGGGAGTACGCTGAGATGGGTGGTGGGATCACACCAGGACAGGTGGGATGCCATGTAAGCCAAGAAAGAAACACCTTGGTTGCAACAGGACTTGACTATGGCAGGCATGGTGCAGCCAACTGTCTCCTCCATTTAATCAGTAATTCAAGAAAAGCCTTGGAAATGGAGATGGTTGGGGAAGGGTGGTTGAACTGCATCTACAGATGAGTCACTGATTGCTCCTGTTAAAAGAGATGAGAAATCACTCAAAAGGTTTCTGCCATAAGAACTGAGGATGAAATTGCTGCTCCAGTTACTGACCTGAAACTGAGGTGGGATCTGCACAGCTCCCAGGTCAGGGACAGGTGAGGACAGTGGGGCTTTTCTGGGTATAAAGGTTTTTTCAAGAAGTCCCATCTTTGTCACACTCACTGTTGATGTAACCTGAATTCTCAGAGCTCACCTGCAAGCAACAAACAATGCCAAAAATGAAAGGGGATCTAATTTTACCCAAAAGTTGTGGTGACTTGCAGACTGTTAAAAGCTAGTTGCCTCATCCAGTGGTTGCAGAAAAATGAGTTCTGGTAATTAACTCAACGTGCTGGTGCTTCCCAAACTGCCTGGACATGTTGGCTCCTGATTTAGATAAGCCCCTCTCCTCCTGCCATGCCCTCTGGAAAAGCAGTTTCTCCATGGATCTGATCAAACAGATCAGATCAGGTTGGGGAGGGGACAGTACCAGCTGAGAGGGCAGAATCTGGGTGTGTGGAATGGTGACACTTGGGTGGCACTGGGGACATCTTGGCATGGTGGTTAACGTGGCATCAAGTGGTTGGCAGTGCCATGCTCTGCCTTGTTTGGTGCACGAGCTTCATTATTGAAGCCAAAATTCCATGAGCACTGCAACAGCCACTCTCAGTCGCCTTTTCTCCCTAGGCTGTGCTGTCACTGTGTGTCACTGTCACTGTACTTTGTCACACACTGCATGCAGTGAGCAGTGTCAGGAGGGGCACCCAGCACGGTCTCTGCATGGTCAGGGCCAAGCTTGGCTTAGTTGTTGCTCACCCTCTTGCTGCTCAGTGGTTGGCTGATCCATCACTGCAGTTCTGGGTTTGCCATGACCGTGCTCCCCACAGCTTGTCCTGACCACATTTGCTGACCCTTCTCTTGTTCTCTCTGTTTTATGCTGCAGGTTGGATACTGGCCATGACTATGCCCTGCCCATTGACTATTACTTCCCACCTCAGAAGACCTGTCTGATCTGTGGAGACGAAGCATCCGGGTGCCATTACGGAGCCCTCACATGTGGGAGCTGCAAAGTGTTCTTCAAACGGGCAGCTGAAGGTAATGGGGACAGAGGAGAGGGAAGGTCACTGCCCCACTGTGGTGGCATTCTAAGATCTCTTAAACCAGGAAAGGAGAAAAATCAAGGATAAATTGATTCTTCTCTCCTGCATTTGTCATTTCATGTTACAGATTGCTCTCAAAAAGTAGCCAAACCAGCTTGCCAAAATACAATTCTTTTCAGTGGCATTGAGTAACCTCGTCTCTTAGAAGGTGTCCCTGCCATGGCAGGGGTGTGGACCAAGATGGTCTTTAAGGTCCTTTCCAACCCAAACGTTTCTGTGATTCCATGATTATCTTAGTGACCTGGTGAGACCCTGGAGCAGTCAGTTCTTGCTTCTCTTCTTGACTCTCCAGAGTGCTTTAAGCTCCCATCAGCCCACCTGCAGTCTCAGATGCACAACTGCCAGTTCAGGGGAGGCTTTTCCTCTCCTGTACTCCTTCCAGAGGGTCACTTCTGTGACTGCCCACAAAACAGCACAACCCTCTGTCCATCAGGAGCCATGCTCTGACCTTGTGGTCCATGATCTTTCTCCCCAGCCCATGAGAAAGCAACTTTTCCTTCATGTCCAGCTCCGTAGTGTCAGGCTCTCCAGGGATAAGTGTGAGCCCAAATGTTCCCTCTCGACAGCAAGATCTTTGTACCATCTTTCCTTGGGAATGAACATGCAGAAGCACCCAGACCAGCTGTTTCCTTAGGCTGTGCCTCAGCCATGTCTGGGTTTTACCTGCAGTTCAGAGTTGTGGTTCTTGGGCAGCAGTGAGAGTCTCTGTTGTGGAAGATGAACTGTCCGGCAATGTAACGTACCTGTAGTCACTCATCAGGCTTGTTGTCAGGAGAGATGAACCAACACAAGCCATCATTTTTCCTTGTAACACAATTTATGTGGGCACACTGTTGGCAGCTGGTGTCACTGGCCATGATGTCCTTGGGAGAGGGTTGGCAGCAGAGATGGGGACAGAGCTTCTGTCTCACCATGACCTTCCCCTGTGCCCAATCTCTCCTTTATATGAGCAGAGGTCCCAGGCTAGGGGTGCTCACCTGCTGTTGTCAGAATGCTGCTTCTATATCAATTAGATCAATTATTGTCCTGCTTCTTTTTGAAGTCATGTTTCCCTCTTTCCTCTGTGCCAGGAGCCAACTTGCCTGTGCTGGTTCAGGAAAGAATAGGGGCTATGCCACAGGGGACATCAATGTCCTGTTGCCAAAAAGGGAAGTCAAATAATAGTTAATAAATTTTGCATATTTCTCCCAAGTAAATAATTTGCAGATCTGTCTCTGTAGGAGCATCCGTGGATGGCAGGGAGAGGGAACTCTGCAGACCTGAGACATTCTAGAACACGTGGTTTTATTGCAAGGGTCGTGGGTAAAAAGCGCCTTGCCTTCAGCCACCAGCCTCGGCTGAAGGGAAGTCCCAAAGAGTGAGGGAGAGAGAGAACAAGAGGGTAAGAGGTAAGAGAGGAGAGAGCAAGAGAGCCAGAGAGAGGTGGCAGGGGTCGGAGCGCAGGGGCAAGAAGCTAAGAGAGAGCTAGAGAGAGGAAGAGGGCTAGAGAGAGAGAGAGATCCTTGTTACAATACATTATATCTCCTTTTGTGTTGAATATTCCAATTTACACTAACCAACCAGTACATGACACAAAGCCCTATAGAATCTACATACAGCCTATAAGAACTACTACATTACCATACTATGTTATATTTTAAACTCTAAAAACTACTCTTTAGACTATTCTCTTTTGACCTTTGGATTCCTTAGCCAGCAGAAGGGTATTGTTCAATCAAAAGGGATTCTCCTTCAGCTGGCTAGGCTATTGTTTTCAGGTTATATAGTAACTAAGGCTCGGTATCCTACAACTCAAAGCAAACTTTCATTTCTATTTTGATTATAGGTTTCATATTTTCAGAATCTTTTGCTAAGCAATCATATTTATAAGGTTTCCCTGATTCATCTTCCCCAACATGTCTCTGCTGAACACCAGCTCTGTGTCAAGCCAAGTGGGTTGGCTTGTGCAGCCAGAGTAAATAACAGATGCCTGTTTAAGTCAGCAAGTTATTGTTGATTTATAGTAAGTGGAGTCTTGGCTCTCAGTCAGATGAACTGCCACTGAAACGCCTGTGTCCGTGGGTAGGTGTGGGTGCTGTGCTCCCCTGGCACCAGGGTGGGCTCTGTTCTGAGGGTGACAGGGACTGGAGGTGCCCACAGGCAGAGGGGCAGCCTGGGTGCTCACGCTGCTCTGAGGCACGTGCCGTGGAGTTGTTCCCTCTCCTGATTGTGTTATATCATTAATTTAAATGGTAATTTTGTCTCTTCCTGGTTCTTCAGCCTCGCAGTGTGGCAGAGGGTTGGGAGCGTTTGGTTGTGTTGGGATTGGGCAGTAGCCCTTTGCCTTTCCTGAGGATGTGTGTGCAGATGTGAGGTATGTGTGTGCAGGGAGGAGCAGGGGGGGCTGCCAAATTGTGAGGTTTCATCTTACGCTCCCCTGAGGTACATGGGTAAGTCTTTATTTTGGGGAAGTGACAATAAATTGTGCTCCTTTATAGGTACTGAATGCAGGGATGGCAGGTGAGTTGTGAGTCATTCAGGAACAAGGGGTGGAGCTTCCTTAGTTGCTGAGTGGCCGATAATAACAGGTCTCTAGGGAGCGCAGCGAACAGGAGCGGGCAAACAGGGGCGTGGCACGTCTTGGGGAGTGACCACCGCAGTTCGCGCAGGCAGGGCAAGCAGGCAGGGTTGCAAGTTCTCTTGCTAGTAAGGTGTGCTGTATATTGTTTGAGGTGTTTCTGCTGGCTGGTTGGTCTTGGGGTTTCTGTTAGTAATGGTTTAAACACGGTCCAAAACTGTGGTTGGTACAAGTGTGTGACCAAGTGGAGCCCTCCAAAAAGGATGCATCTGTACAGACCCATTCCTGCCCAAAGTGTTTGAGCTTATCGGTTGTCTCAGGGGATGTTGTGAAGGAGGTATGCCTGAGGTGTGAGCAAGTGAATGACCTCCTTTCACTGGTGGCCGAACTTAGGGAGGAAGTTGAAAGATTAAGGAGTATCAGGAAAAGTGAAAGGGAAACACACTGGTGGAGTTCAGCCCTTCCATCTCTAAGGGAGGCCCATCAAGATTCAGAGGACTCGTATGCCTCCCACTCTCAGGCAATAGAAGAGCACCTGGTAGATGAAGGGGAGTGGAAATGGGTCCCTGCTCAGGGATGTAATAATAAAAACTCCCGACCCCCATCCCCTAGCCAGGTGCCACTTCAAAATAGATATAAGGCCCTGGATCTAGAGAGCCAGCCAGATGATTTAGATGATTTAGAGGGAAATTATTTGCCCAGTGAGCCTCCCAATTATGATTCATCTGTAAGATGGATCTCCACCTCTAACATCAAGAAGAAAAGAAGGGTAATCGTAGTAGGTGACTCCCTTCTGAGGGGAACAGAAGGCCCCATATGTCGCCCAGACCCATCCCACAGGGAAGTCTGCTGCCTCCCTAGGGCTTGGATACAGGATATTACTGAGAGACTTCCTGGGCTGATTCAGCCCTCTGATTATTACCCACTGCTGATACTCCAGACTGGCAGTGATGAGATTGAAAAGAGGAGTGTCAAGGTGATTAAAAGGGACTTTAGGGCACTGGGTCAAGTGGTTGATAAGACAGGGACCCAGGTAGTGTTCTGCTCAGTCCCTTTGGTGGCAGAGAAAAATTATGAAAGAAATAGGAGAACTCTCATCATTAACAAGTGGCTTAAGGGTTGGTGTCATCGACAAAATTTCAAATTCTTTGATCATGGGGCAACTTTTATGGCACCTGCTCTGTTGGAACCAGATGGGATACATCTCTCTGTTAAGGGCAGAAGGTTCTTAGCTCATGAGCTGGCAGACCTTGTTGAGAGGGCTTTCAACTAGGTTTGAAGGGAGAAGGGGATGCAGTTGGGCTGCCTGGAAGCAGGCCCAAGGGTGCTAAGCCTGAGTTAGGGGTGAAATCAGTAGCCCAGCTGAAGTGCATGTATACCAATGCACGCAGCATGGGTAACAAACAGGAAGAGCTGGAGGTCATGGTACAACAGCAAAGCTATGATGTAGTCGCCATCACAGAAACGTGGTGGGATGACTCACATAGCTGGAGCACTGCACTTGATGGCTACAAGCTCTTCAGAAGAGACAGGAAAGGGAGAAGGAGTGGAGGGGTGGCCCTTTATATTAAGAAGGCTTTTGACGCCATAAGTATTGAAACTAATGAAGATGGAGTTGAATGCCTATGGGTAAGAATTAAGGGGAAAGTCAACAAGGCTGACATCCTACTGGGTGTCTGTTATCGTCCACCCAACCAGGGGGAAGAGGTGGACAACTTATTCTATAAGCAGCTGGAGAATGTTTCAGGACCATCAGCCCTTGTTCTTGTAGGTGACTTCAACCTACCAGACATCTGCTGGGAACTTAATACAGCAGAAATGAGGCAGTCCAGGAAATTTTTAGAATGCATGGAGGACAACTTTTTGTCGCAGCTGGTGGGTGAGCCCACCAGGGGAAGGACTATGTTAGATCTGTTGTTTGCAAATAGAGATGGGCTGGTGGGAGATGTGGTGGTTGGAGGCCATTGGGGCAGAGGGATCATGAAATTCTAGAGTTCTCAATATTTGGTGAAATCAGGAGGAACACCAATAAGACTCTTACATTGGACTTCTGGAGGGTGAACTTTGGCCTATTTAGGAGACTTATTCAGAGAGTCCCTTGGGAAGCAGCCCTTAAAAACAAAGGAGTTCAGGAAAGCTGGGTGTTCTTCAAACAGAGATTTTGAGGGCACAGGAACAGACTGTCCCTGTGTGCCAAAAGATGAGTCGACGAGGTAAACGTCCAGCCTGGATGGGCAAGGAGGTTTTGGAGGAACTTAGGAATAAAAAGAGGATGTATCATTTTTGGAAGGAGGGTCAGGACTCTAAGGAAATATTTAAGGGGGTTGCTAGGGCATGTAGGAAAAAAACTAGGGAGGCCAAAGCTCGGTTTGAACTTAAAATGGCAACTTCTGTAAAGGATAATAAAAAATGTTTCTGCAAATATATTAATGGTAAAAGGAAAGGTGAGGCCAACCTTTGTTCTCTATTGGATGAGGGAGGGAACTTAGTAACTGCAGATGAGGAGAAGGCAGAAGTGCTTAATGCCTTCTTTACCTCAGTTTTCAGTGGGAAGACAACTTGCCTTCAAGACAACAGTTCTCTTGGGTTGGTTGATGGTGTCAGGGAAGAGAATGGTCCCCCCATTATCCAAGAGGAGGCAGTCAGAGAACTGCTGAGATGCTTGGATACTCATAAATCTATGGGCCCAGATGGGATCCATCCCAGGGTGATGAGGGAGCTGGCAGATGAGCTTGCGAAGCCACTCTCCATCATTTACAATCATTCATGGCTCACTGGTGAGGTTCCAGATGACTGGAAGATGGCCAATGTGACACCCATTCACAAAGAGGGTGGGAGGGAGGATCCTAGTAATTATAGACCAGTCAGCCTGACCTCAGTACCTGGCAAGATAATGGAACAGTTTATACTGAGTGTCATCACGCAGCACCTACAGGATGGCCAGGGTCTCAGGCCCAGCCAGCATGGGTTTAGGAGAGGTAGGTCATGTTTGACCAACCTGATCTCCTTTTATGACCAGGTGACCCACCTGGTGGATGCAGGAAGGGCTGTGGATGTTGTCTATTTGGACTTCAGCAAGGCTTTTGACACTGTCTCCCACAGTATACTCATGGATAAGCTGGCAGCCTGGGGCTTGGACAGGAGCACTCTTCGCTGGATTAGGAACTGGCTGGATGGCCAGGCCCAGAGAGTGGTGGTGAACGATGCTGCATCCAGCTGGCAGCCAGTCACCAGTGGTGTCCCTCAGGGGTCTGTGCTGGGGCCAGTTCTGTTCAATATTTTTATTGATGACATGGGTGAGGGTATTGAATCTTTCATTAGTAAATTTGCGGATGACACTAAGCTGGGAGCGTGTGTCGATCTGTTGGAAGATAGGATGGCTCTGCAGAGAGACCTGGAACGGTTGGATCGATGGGCAGAGTCTAACAAGATGAAGTTTAATGAGTCCAAGTGCCAAGTCCTGTACTTTGGCCACAATAACCCCCTGCAGCGTTACAGGCTGGGGACAGTGTGGCTGGACAGTGCCCAGGAGGAAAGGGACCTGGGGGTACTGGTCTGTTGCTAGACGGACACGAAATGAAGGACACACATGCAGTCAGTCATCAGGGCAAAAAAGAGGGAGTTTATTTTTTCGACCTTGATTTATATAGATTTTGGACAATGACCAGGGATTGGAGGATGAAGGTTGCCACCTCTCCAACCACACTGGTCAAACTAGAAGTCCATCAATTGTCCCTCCTCCATAGAGGAATGTAAATATCACTTTATTTACATGACAATCCGTGAGAAACTCCACTACAAAAATGCAAACATCAGAAGGCTGAAAAAGATCAGGGTGACACTGGTCAGCAGCCAGCTGAACATGAGCCAACAGTGTGCCCAGGTGGCCAAGAGGGCCAATGGCATCCTGGCCTGTATCAGGAATGGTGTGGCCAGCAGGAGCAGGGAGGTCATTCTTCCCCTGTACTTGGCACTGGTGAGGCCACACCTTGAGTATTGTGTCCAGTTCTGGGCCCCTCAGTTTAGGAAGGATGTTGACATGCTTGAGCGTGTCCAGAGGAGGGCAACAAGGCTGGTGAAGGACTTGGAAAACAAGCCATATGAAGAACGACTGAGGGAGCTGGGGTTGTTTAGCCTGGAGAAAAGGAGACTCAGAGGTGACCTTATCACTCTCTATAACTTCCTGAAGGGTGGTTGTAGACAGCTGGGGGTTGGTCTTTTTCTCCAGGCAGCAACTGACAGAACGAGAGGACACAGTCTCAGGCTGTGTCAAGGGAAATATAGGTTGGATATTAGGAAGTTTTTCACTGAGTGATTAAATACTGGAATAGTCTGCCCGGGGAGGTGGTGGAGTCACCATCCCTGGATATGTTTAAAAAGAGACTGGATGTGGCACTCGATGCCATGATCTAGTTGAGGTGTTAGGGCTGGGTTGGACTCGATGATCTTGAAGGTCTCTTCCAACCTACACATTCTGTGATTCTGTGATGATTTCTGTTCTAACTTTTGGTGAGTTTCCAGACAGATCTCTTCCATTTTAAAGCTGAGGAGCATTACTGAAAGCTGATATTTCAGTGCATTCTCATGTTTTAAAGTCCATAAAATACCTCTCAGAAAACCTTAGGTTGCCCTTGGAGACTTAACAGCAGTAGATCAAAATGCTTCCCCATGAGAAAAGAAACCTGTTACCTTCCTGGTGCTGGTGTCAAGCCACAGCCTTCAGTGGAGTGAGCAGCAGAGGGCTGTGACTGGAGCAGCACAAACAGCATCTTGGAGGAGAGGGAAATAGCCTGGAACATAATTTCTTTTTTTATTATATTCTTCTGAGATAATAGTGAACTTATCTGGCAGGGATTCAGGGATATTTAAGGAGATTTTATAGACATGCACTGGCTTCTAGGGTGAGAAAGGGAAAAGATTAAAAAAAAAAATGTTGTGACACTGATTCTTCTTCCCTTTGGACACACCGAGGGGTTTATGGGCAAGAGCAGGTCACCCCTGCTTTGATGAAATATTTGACAGATTTGAGGGGTTTCACAAGTTCAGGTTCAACTGCTTTTTCCAGAAAGATGCTGGAAGAGTTAATAGAAAAAACAGGAATGTTGTCCTGATCTCGTTTTGCCAGCTCTCGTGATTCGCAGACTTTTTCAAGATGTCCAGGCTGTGTCCAGGCCAGTACTGAAGCACACCCTGCAGATTCCCCATGCCGGTGGGGATCACCTCGCCTGCAGGGTCACCACTCTCATTTTGTGGCCAAGCCCAGCGTTGTGCTCTCCCTTGCAGTCACCTGCCCCAGGGTCCCAGCAGGGAGAGTCCAGAGGGCTGGGTGGCTGCCCTGTGACCAGGGCTGTTGCTCCTCTGCTGCCCACAAAGGAGGGCTCCCCCTCCTCATTTGGTGAGCAAAAAGCTCATCCAGCTCAGCACAGATGTTGTTTTTCCCTACACGAGTAGGCAGTACACCTCCATGGTGAGCATGGCTGGGGTGAGTTGAAGACATGGGAGTTCAGTTCTTGTGATGCCATCCTTGTCCCTGAAACAGAAAAATGCTTCAAACAAGGCAGCTCCTGTGTCAGTTAGCAGCCCAGGGGTTCCTGCTGTCCCATTCTGTCCAGGAGGGGGATCATCATGTCTCTGCATATATCCCTGGAAAGAAGCAGAGCTTCCTTGTCCCTCTGAGGTTTCTGTGATCTGGTGGCCACCTTAGTCAGCCCAGAGCTGCCTCCATGCAGCATTCCTGGCAGTGTAGGACTGGGATGCTCTGGGCTGTGTTCCTGATGGGGCTGCCTTTAAATAGCAGAGAGCTAAATGAAAAAAATAAGGACCAGAGGCTTTCCAGGGGAGCTCTGGTGTCTCCATGGTTACATGAGACCCAGGGGAGTTGCTTTCACAGAAAGCTTGGCCTTATCCCCCAGCTGTTAAAATTCAGTGTATGCCCTGAAATACAAGGATCTCTCTCTTCCAAAAGACATTTACTGTTTTTTCACATTGACAGTTGGATATCTTGCTCCAGATGTTTGCACAGATTACTTTGTTGTCTGGAGGAGAAAGTTAGTCTGGGCACAACAGCTCGTGTGGCAACGGGCTGTTAGTTAGATGATTCCTCTGGATTGAGCAACTCACCTCCATAAATCATTATTTTAGAACTGGAGAGCAGTTCTTCCCCTTTGCTCCCAGTGTGTGCTGTGGTCCCAGGAGATGAGGGGGAGGGCTTGGAGGTGGTGGAAGCATCTTTCTGCCTGGTGTGAGATGGCTCAGAAGGGGCCCAAGGTGGCGGGGATGTTCCCAGCAGAGGGGACATGGGCACTGCAGTGTTCATGGTGGGGGCTGCTGCAAAGATGCTCTCTTGGGGTGGCTGTGCTGGTCTGGGAAAGCAGAGGGTGCAGGGTGTGACTTCCCTCCTCACCTGTGCACATGTCAAACAGGACCTGGGTGGCAGGGGAGGAGGTGGGGCTTCTCTGGGTGACATCTGCAGTGTCCTCAGCTGGGCAGTGGTCTATGGGTGGGTGCCTTTCCAGCGCCCTAGGGGAATGACAGGCTGGGTGATGGGCCTTGCAAAGAGCAGGACCGCTGGGGAACACCAGAGAGTGGGTGTAAAGTTTGGACCTGTATGTACAGGTTTGCAAAGCAAGAGCCTCTGCTTTGGAGTGACACAAGAAAACATCTCTGTTGTTTGCAGGGGAGAAAAGGAAAACAAAGAAGTAGTTTCAGTGTTAAACTCTAGAAAAGGTGTCTTGGTTTGGCAAGACAGGTATCTGCCAGGGAAAGCTGGAGTTTCCTTTGGAATGGAGAAAGTAAACCCCCCCCCCTCCAAATTATTATAATTTTGCAATTAAAGGCTTTTCAGGCAAAGATTTGGGAATAGGAATAACAGTTCTTTACTAGAAATATTAAGAATACAAATGTACTAGTACAAAAAACAAGCAAACAAAACAGAAAATCCTAGAAACCCTGACAGAGTCAGAAATACAACCTGACACCCTGTTGGTCAGAGTGCTGGAAGCAGTCCAAAGTAAGCCCTCCTGGAGTGGCAGATGTAGTTCTGTTGGAGTAGAGATGGTCCTTGTAGAAAAAAGGATCCAGTAATGGCAAGATGGGTCCAGTCTTCCCCTGGGAATCCAGTGGAAAACCAGTATCTGGTACCCATCTGTCTCAGGTTTTTTATCTGGGTAGGAACGGTTTGGCTCCCCCCACTGGGTGGAGAATCTCACAATGGGATGATGTAATGTGTCATGTCATTGGTGAGCCTTAATGGCCCATTACCAAAAGATATCCCCCGGAGGGTGGAAAGAGATAAAGAACAATCCCCCACCTGGTTTTAACAGCTGGCCCATTATCAGAAGAGCAGCTGCCCCCTCCCCCCCTGGAGTTACAAGAGATAAGGAAAAACACCTCCCCAACTGGTTTCAACAGATGGAATAGAATAAACATTTTTTGGTTACATAACCCAAGACAGAAGGAAAAACCAGTGCATTTATCTTTAAATAAAGAACAGCTGATTGCAAATGTCTCACCTTGCTCTGAAATGAAGAGAGTGAATTACCCTCAAATTAGAAACAGGTCTCTGTGTGTGAGAAGTCACTTCAGAGAGAAGGAACTCATCCACATTCCAGACACCCTTCCCTGTTCTCCTGCCTTTTAGAGCTGGTGGTTCCTTTCCTGGTGGTGAAAGGGAAATATCTACATCCCCAGGAATTTGGGTGAGGTGAGCTCGGCTCATTCTCAAGCTGAGCAGCAGCAGCACCATGACCAACTGTGGCTGTTTGGTTCTCTTTTTGTTACTGGCGAACAGCATAAAGCAAACAGGGCTCACTTGTGCAGGCCCAGGCAACAGAGAACAGGTTCCTGCCCCAAAGAGCCTGTCCATGAACCATGAAGCTGGCCTGGCCATCTCAGCAATTTCACTGTACCATGACTGTAGGGAGAGCTGTTGGCTGCAGCTCACAGCCTGTGCTGCTCCGGAGTGGCACGGCCATCCTGCAGTCTCCTCCAGCATGCCCTGTTTGTCCTCTGGGGCACTCCGCCTGCTCCTGGGTCATGGGAGAGGCTCCTTGTTCATTGTCCCTTCTCAGCAGTTCTGGAGCTGGGAGATGCTGCTGAGGAGCAGATGGGAAACAGCACAGTGGCCTCATCGAGCAAGGCTTGGACTCCACTACCAAACCTCATCCATGCTCCCCTCCTGTGGGTGCCTGATGGAGACAGAGCAGAGTGGGGGATGAGCCCATGTGTTGGGATCTGTCCAGATCCTGGGGATGAGGAGGGGACTGGGGCTGTGGGGTGCTGCTCCTGACAGAGGGGAATTTGAAGGAGCTGTGCCTGATCCTGGAACATCCTTGGGGGGCTCAGGCAGCCAAATCTTCCAGCTCTCAGTTCCCCAGAAAGTGGGATACCCATTTGTGAGTACCTAAGAAGGTTGAGTGGAGGGAGTGTGGCCTCAGCGCTCAGTGCCCCTGGCACAAAAATAACTCCAAGTAACCCAGTTTCAGCTGAAGTTCTTTGTTACTCATCCTCCTCCTCAATGAACTGCTGAAAAGGAGGATGGTGTTTGTGCTCCCTTTAGGATCCGTAGGTATTTAGGTGTCATTAAGGCTTGTTTGAGTATCCTTCTCACGG
>JANPWX010016336.1:6586-20075 GCA_024734555.1 Trochalopteron elliotii
ATCACTTGCCTGGTCTGGGCCCATGCAGTACATAAACCAAGTCTTCTGCCTGCACTGCTGCATTCCTGCCTTAGAAATCCTGGGGCCTTTAATCCCAGGGATCAGAAGAAGCCTTCATTGGGGAACGGGCATGGAACAAACCGGGAAATGAAAAGGCAGCAGTGCGGGAAATGAAAGCACAGCCCATATCATTAGGTGTGCTGGTTTGCATTCAAGATGAGCTTGCTGGGAAATTGTTACCTCTGCAGAGGCTGCCCCTGGTCCTGGGGCAGTGAAGGGCAGGTATAAAAGGCAGCCCAAGTCTCTGCTCTCTCATCCACTTCTCTTGCTTCCTTCAGCTTGGGAACCAGGTGAGTCTGAAGCCCCTTCTCTTTCTCTTGCAAAGTGAGATGTCCACTTGGTGGACATCTCAACTGATGTTGGCTTTCTCATATTTGGGGATTGGAGCATCTGGTCACAAGAGAAGAAAGCAGGGAGGAGGCTGGCATAGAGAGAGGCTGCTGATTGTGGTGCCTTTTGCTTTATGCCCTGGGAGAGAACTTCCCGAGTCAGGCTGCTCTTTGTAGGGCTCCTGGCCCAGTCTTCAGCTTGCCACTCATGATGGCCTTGGCTCTTTTGTGACGGGGTAACCAGGCTGCTCTGCACCCACCCACCCAGTCTTGTGCTCTCTTTTCTCTCTGCTCTCTCTGACAGGTGCCCTCTCTGCTCTCTCAGCCCCAAGACATGTCCTGCAACACCCAGTGCCGGCCCTGCCAGCCCTGTGGCCCCACCCCGCTGGCCAACAGCTGCAATGAGTGCTGTGTCAGGCAGTGCCAGAGCTCCACCGTTGTCATTGAGCCACCTGCTGTGGTGGTGACCCTGCCTGGCCCCATCCTCAGCTCCTTCCCACAGAACACCGTGGTGGGATCCTCCACCTCTGCTGCTGTTGGTAACATCCTCAGCTCTGATGGAGTGCCCATCAACTCCGGGGGCTTTGACATCTCTTCCATCACCAGGCGCTACGGCGGCAACAGATATCGTCCCTGCTAAAGATGCTGCAAAAGCCACAATGAGACATCTTGAGGAACTCAGGGCATGGTGTTGGGCAGAGGATCTAGGTTTTGGGTGCTGTTTGCACAATAGCTGACCAAACTCGCCTTTCTCTCCCTTTTTATTGTTCGCATTGGTTCCTGTGTGCTGCTATGTTCCCCAGAGGCCAGCTTGGTGGGGACCATTTGGTTTCTCCCCTTTGTGGGACAGGTAGACCAATACTATGCAGGAACTATTCCAGAGCCGAGGAGCACCGACTCTCTGCTGCCCTTGGTGCTGCCTGTGCTGCTGACCTCCACTTTCAGTGGCTTTGTTTCCTTCTTTCATTTCATTAAAGTTCTGCTGCATTCAAGTCTGGTGTCTGTGTGGTCCTTCCCCTGGTTGCACTTCTGAATGCCAAAGGAGAAATGTGTTGCTTAGTCATGGAAGTGGGTGAGGGCATAAGGAGACCCTTCTCCATTCGCAGAGGAATGGAATTTTGGGGCACCATGGAGGGGCAACTATTAAGGGTACAAACCTCTTGGAGCTGAGGAAGACGTCCCCTGGTTGCTCTGCTTCCAGAGACCATCAAGCCTGGTCTTGATGTGTGTTTGCCTACAAATGCCCAGAAAGTTGGGGGACCTTGAAGCAACAGCAGCCCCATGATCTCCTGAGTAAAGGTGTTCCTGTCAGTATGGTCAGTGCTGCACTGGGGTTGTTGGTGTGAGGGTCCTGGACATAATTTCCCCTGCAGAATAATGGGATTTGGAATGCAGAGAACAACCTTCGCATTTGACCATGGCTTCTACTCCATCTTCCTCTCTCCTTCATGACTCAGTTAAAAATGAGGATGAATATGCATTGAGCACTTTCTTTTCCTTATGCCATGGTCCTTTAGATCAGAAGATGTTGAATCTGAGGTCTTAGATTCTGCCTGGCACAGCACCAGGCTGATGGACTGCACTGGCACATTTGGCATTGGCTTGGACATGAGGCAGAGATGTGTCTCACACCCGGCAGCACTGACACTGCAGCGCAGGCAAACTCACTTGAGCATAGCCTGGATGAAGCTGGAAGGACTCAGCCTTTCTGATACAGTTTAGCAGGTGGTCAGAGTGTTATGAGCCGCCTGTAAATGTATCAGTCTCTGAGGGTTTCCTGCACTTCTCAGAATGCCTTAAAATAATTGCAAGGTGGCTCTTCAGGGATGTTTTGTAAAGCAAAAAGTTTAATAAAGACAAAATAACAAATGATACAGAAACAAAAGAAAAGCTGAGCATAGGTGTCAGAGAAACCTCTGACATCTTGTTAAGACACCCTAAAAAGCACTTGAGTTCCTCTGTCCGCCTTTGTAAATACTTAACAACTTAGGAGGGATAACTTGGCTTGTTGCCAATAGAGGTGGCCACAGATGTTGAGAGACATTTTTAAAGCACAGTGCTTCTGTGCTGGCACTGGACAAACCACAGTGAGAGTATCACAGAAGATTCTAGTCCATTTTCCTTTTAAGTTCAAAGGTAAACCAAAACTCCTTTCCTTATATAGGAGTTGCTTGGGTATGGAAATGCATTGCAATACTTTTCTGCTGTCAATAAAGCAAGCCTCATACTTTTGAAGGCCCTAGACCTTGGGAGAGCCATGTCCTGGCCTGAAGAATCAGGAAATGAAGACTGAAAGCCATGTTTAGGCACTCCCAATATTGTTTACAGTGAATTAAACTAAGAATCCAAACTGGTATAAAATCATCCTAATTTGGTTCAGGAATCATCAGCAGCAGAGTGTGAGCTTTGAATTAGTAGGAAAAGGAGGATTGAAGATAGAGAAGACTGCATTTCAGTGCCTGTGGTGAGGATAATTCTCTGCCAGGTTCCTTCTGTTATTGCTCAGCTCCTTCAGACTTCGGGTGCTCTGTGGAGCTTATTGGCAGGGCAGTGGAGAATGTCACTGCTGTAATTAGAGCAATCCCTCATGAGGAGGGACACACATGCACACTTATGCACATCAGAAATGAATAATGCACAAATATTTTAGCACCTGTGTATATTCACACAGTCTCAGCTGCACACAAGTGCATATGAGACAAGAACATGCAAAGTCACAGCCAGCACAGTTTTATGAGAGGGAAGTTCTGCTTGCCAGATCTGATTTCCTTTTATGACAAGGTAACCTACCTGCTTAATCTACCTGCTCAATCTACCTTAACCTACCTGCTTAAAAGAAGGCAGTTGATATAATCTTTTTGGATTTCAGTGAAGCTTTTGATACTGTCTCTCACAGGATCCTTCTGGACAAAACTTCCAGCCCATTGCTGGATAAACACATCATGTGATGGGTGAACAACTGGCTCACAGGTCAGGCACAGAGCGTGACAGTGACTGGGGTGACATCAGACTGGTGACCTATCACTATTGGGGTTCTGTAGTGCTTCATCCTCGGCCTTGTGCTCTTCATCATCTACATAAATGACTGGAGGGGAAGCTAAGCAAGTTCATGGATGATGCAAAGCTGGGAGGAGCTGTCAACTCCCTCAAAGGCAGGGACACCCTGCAGAGAGACCTCGGCAAATTAGAGGTGGGCAATCACCAACCATATGAAGTTCAACAAGGACCAGTGCCAGATTCTGCACCTGGGATGGGTAACCCTGAATGTATAGACTGGGGAACAAGAGTCTGGAAAGCAGTGTCATGAAAAGGGACCTGGGGGTCCTGGTTGATGGAAAGTTGGATATGAGCCAGCAGTGCCCTGGCAGTCAGTGTCCTGTGGGACATCAGCTGGTATCACCAGCTGAGCAAGGGAGGGGATTGTCCCACTCTGCTCAGCACTGGGGTGGCCTCACTCTGAGTTCTGGATGCAGTTGTGGGCATCACAATTTAAAAGGAGACATTAAGCTGTTGGAGTGTCCAAAGGAGGCCACAAGGATTGGAAAAGGCCTTGAGGGGAAGCTGCATGAGGAGCATCTGAGGTCACTTGGTCTGTTCAGCCTGGGGAGGAGGAGATTGAGGTCAGACCTCATTTCAGTCTACAACTTCCTTGCGAGGGGAAGAGGAGGGGAAGGCACTGATCTCTGCTCTGTGGGGACAGGACTAGAAAGAATAGGCTGAAGTTATGTCAGAAGAAGCTTAGGTATTAGAAAAATATTCTTTGTCCAGAGGCTGGTCCAGTACTGGACTAGGCACCCCAGGGCAGTGGGCACAGCACCAAGCCTGACAGAGTTCAACAAAGTTTAAACAACATTCTCAGGCACATATGGTGACTCTTGACAGTGTCCTGTGCAGGGCTATGAATTGGACTCCATGATCCTTGTGTGTCCTTTCCAACTCAGCATATTCTGTGATTCTGTGAAAGAATGAACTGTGGCCTCTGCTGTGGACATATGGAGATGATGGTGACTGGGCTGGAGTGTTCTGGAGGGGAACAAGGCCCCAGACATGGGCTCCACACACTTCTCTCTGAAAGAGAAGGAGGAGCAGAATTTGTCTGGGTTCATTGTTAGGCAGGACAGCATAAAATCCAAGAGCTGAGTCATTCCTTGCCAACAGGGCCACCAAAGACCCCCAAAGCAGTGATCCAGACTGACATAATTTGCTTTTACTACACTCATCCAGCATGTCACATGAGTCCTCTGCCCAAGCTGATGTGTTTTGATCCAGAACTGCTTAGGCCTCTCATCTTGCCGCAAAAGAAAAAAGTGTTCTCTGGGAAATGTGCCTGAAATTAAAAAAAAAAACAAAACAAAACAAAACAAAAAAAAACCAAAAAAAAAAAACCAAAAAAAAAACAAACAGGAAACAAAACCACAGCCATTCAGGAAGCCAAGCCACAGCCCATAGCATTAAATGGTATGTTTTGCATTTCAAATGTGATATTTTGCATTCAAGATGAGTCTGACAGAAAATAGCCCAGGGCCTGCGCAGCAGCTGCATAGGAGCTGTCAGCTCTTTTGGAGCCAGGCAGGATGAGGCCAAGGAGCCCTCATACATCTCTGCAGAGCCTCCACCTCCTGGCTCAGCATGTTCTTTAACTCACTCCTGATGTGGTGCTCCTCATGTATCCTTATATTTTTCTTCCTGCCCTCTTTCCAAGTGCCCCTCCTGCCCCCAGACATGTCCTGCATAGAGCAGTGCCAGCATTGCACCCCTTGCTGCCAGCCTTGCAGCTCCAACCCCACTGCCCAACAGCTGCAATGAGAGATGGGGTATTGAGAAAAGCTCAGGGAACTAAATGAGGACTTTTATTTAAAAATAAAACAAACACAAAAACCCCAGATCTTTTTCACAGAAACAGACTAGGAGGCTTAGGTGAGTCTCTGATTGGTTCCTGCCAGTCCTTGCTATTGTGGAGAGCACAAAGAGAGGAGAATGGACAAGTGTTCCCTGCACAGCACATGGCAAATTCTTTCCTGTCCTAGGATGCACAGGGAAACCAGTTACAATGCAGAGTTTTTTCACCACCTTTTCCTTTTTCTCAAGCCACTGACATTGACTTCTCCTGGAAGAATGTAATGGCCTGAAGGTCTCTGGGTGCACCAAGGAAATAGTACTCCAAGAGAAGAGTTCATCTTTGCCCAACCTCAGCCTGGCACAGACACATCCCCTCCCTCCCCTGGGTTCTTGCACAGCCCAGGAAGCTCCCTGCACCAGGGTGTCCTGCACAGCACACAGGTACAAGGCACTGTCAGAGAGCTCCACTTCCTGCACCTTCAGGACACTGGATTTGCCCGTGGTGTTCAGGTGTGTGGTGATATGGCCGCTGTGCTTGGTGCCAGTCCCTGCTTGATAGGAGAGCAGCTGTGGGGCTTGGCCTTTCCTCAGCTGGTACTAGAACAGGCATAAAAGTTATTGGTCTGCAAGGCACAAGTTAAATGCAAGGTGCTGTCTCCTGTCCTCTGAGTTGACACTGCTGGGTGACAGTGATCTGCCCAATGGTGCTCGGAAGAAAATTTGGGTCAGTGATTCTGCAGGGAAAAGTTCTGAGACCTGAAACAAGGGGATGCAAAGCAGCAGCAGAAAAGGCTCCCTTTTTGTTTCTTATTCTGTGCTACAGCCACATTTATGGGAACACCAAGGGAAGGACGTTGTTGGGGTGTGTATCTCTTTGGTCAGCCCGCTGCTCGGCTGGACCACCCGGTAGCTCTGATACGCCACAACAGAATCGATTTGTGAGTTCTTGGCTCTGCAGCACCTCGACTTTCGCTGTCACGGCCGTGGTATAAATGAAAGAGGGGACTCTCGGAGGTTTGGGGAACAGAGGTTTATTCGGGGTCACAGGGGAACCCCTTACCTCAGGCCCGGTGCCTCAGGAGAGACCCCGGACCTGGGCTGCAGGGGGGTTTTGTCCAGGACAGGTTCAAGGGGTGGGTACAAACTATGAACCAATAAAACAAAGCAAAGCAACAAATGCCAACTGAATTACCTAACTACTAACAAATCAAAGGTAATTTGGGGAGGGGTCTCGGGGGAATCTGCCAACTGCAGGCCAAATCTCCTCGAAGGTTCTGGACCTTTGAGATAGGGACTCAGTGATGGACAGAGGAAAGAAGGATACATTGGAGAGGATGGGCAGGGATCATCATTGGGAAAGGACCAATAGCAAACAGTCTCTGGGCAAAGACCAGAGAGGCATAGAAACCCTTATCAACTTATGATAAGAGAAAACTCCAAGACAAGGGGCCCATATGGGGTAACTAGAACTATACTAACTTATAATAAAACTTTTAAAACCAAAATCCTGCAACCCCACAGGGGGTTGTTTGGGCAGGTTTGAGACCTCAGCTCAGCATATATCCCTCAGCAAAATAATGCCATTTCCCTCCCATAGGGATATCCCAAAGTGATCCAGATCTTCCATACCTAATATCATGCTGCCCAGAAGTCTCCTGGGAACAGGCTGTAGTGCCTTGTCCTTCTGTGTTGGCTCCAGGACACCTCCAGCAGGATGAGCGACTTGTGAGATGTTTAACCCTGCTGCTTGTTTCTTGTCCTTTTGGAAGTCTCCAAGGTCAAGGGAGAGAAAAAAGGCAAGTCCTGGCACTGCAAACATGCAAGAGGAGTAGACAGTCAGGGCATGCTGCACAACATGTGCCAGCTAGAGGAGAATCTGGGACACCCTATGAATGAGTGGGATGAGAGAGCTTTTGTGTCCCTGCGTCAACTATCAGAGGGCCTGTCTGTTTGGGTTGAAAGGTAAGAAAATGTTTACTGCAGAGATAGAAAGAGCTTCTGCAATACTTTTTCTTCACATACATCTGTGAAAGACTAGGCTGAGACAGATCAGAAGGAAGAGGCAGAAGTGATGGAGGATTGGAGGAAGAAAAATGAGACAAGGGATCTGAGATGATCAGGAGGGGAGATAGTTTTACTCTTTCTCACTATTTTTAAATTTTCAAGTAGTAACAGCATCTAGACCAAACCGGCACAAACCAAGATATTAACTAATGTTTTCCATAATTTTACTATAATTCAAGACATAATTCAAGACATAAGGCTTCAGTCAGGAAGACACTGACGGGCAGGTTATATCCATTAATACAGGGGAGAAATGTTGTAATTTGATACTGAAGCCATAAGTCCTTTGCACAAACTCAATCAAAAGTCATTTACCAGACCGTATCCTGAGAATATGACTGACACCAATCCTAACTTGTGAATTACCTCAGCCCTGCATGTCTGGACAGCTTTGCCTGCCTGTGCTGAGGGAGTGCATCTCATCTGCTTGTGCTCTTGTGTGGGAGCCACAGACCCTAGACTAGGTAAGGGAGTGGAGGAGAAGGAAGAGATGAAGCTGTGGGCTTGACCCAGAGAGTCTTGTTTCTCTTCACAGCTGTTGCCTACTGTCTCCCTGATGGCCTTTAGCTGCTGAGTAGCCAGGGGTAACTTTGTCAGCTCCAAGGGAAAGGGAAGAAAGAAAAATCCACTGCAGGGAATTCCACTCTCTGCTTTCTTCATCTATTTTCCCTGAATGAACTGGAAGGATTGTTACAGAACAAAGCAGGACTTAGAGGCCCAGGCTTGGATGCAAAACAGCTTTATTGAGTGTAAAGAAGAAAAGGAGGTGGCTCACAGAAAGCATCAGATGCAGCCACTAAGATACAGTGCAGCTCTTGCAGAGTGTGCATCTGTCTGCCAAAAAGAGGGAGGGAGGATCACATGTCCCCACTAGACTGGGCTGGAGGGACACGGACAGCAAAGGAAAGAGGAAAAAAAATTGAAGAAGGAAACAATGGCTTGATGCTGTGAAGACAATGTCTCAAAGTTCTATCTCCTGCCCAGAATCTTGTTCTGAGGTCTTGGAACGTCTTGCCTGAGGATGATACCAGCAGCATCTTTAGCAGGGACGACATCTGCTGCCACCATAGCAGTTGGTGATGCAGGAGATGTCAAAGCCCCCAGAGCTGATGGGCACTCCACCACAGCTGAGGATGTTGCCAACAGCAGCAGAGGTGGAGGATCCCACGGCAGTGTTCTGTGGGAAGGAGCTGAGGACGGGGCCGGGCAGGGTCACCAGCACAGCAGGCGGCTCAATGACGACGTGGGAGCTCTGGCACTGCCTGACACAGCACTCATTGCAGCTGTTGGCCAGCGGGCAGGGGCCACAGGGCTGGCAGCAAGGGTCACAGGGCCTGCAGCAGGACATGGCTTGGGCTCACAGGTACACCTGGCACAGAGGGCAGGGAGAAGCACAAAGTGAGGACACAGGAGAAGCAGCACTGCACCCAAACACCCTGCAGCCAAGGCACCTCCTGGCCCACACTGCACTGCCCAGCTCAAAGCCCAGGAACCACCTCAGCCATGTCCCAGCCTCTCTCTCTCTGTCTGCACAAGGCCTTCTGTTCCCTGCCCTCTCCCAGCACAAGCAGCTCCCTGTGCTATGACAGCCCCTCTCAGCTGAGACCTCCAGCCAGGAAAGAGCTGGTCTTGAAGCAGCTGGAGCAGGAGGAGAAGAGGCTTCCCACTCACCTGATTCCTGAGGAGAAGGAGTTGAGAGAAGTGGATGAGGGAGCAGAGACTTGGGCTGCCTTTTATAGCAGTCCTGCGCTGCCCCAGGCCCAGAAGTGCCTTAGTGGAAGTCATAATTTTCTGACCAGGTCATGTCAAATGTGCACCATCCCATCTAATGGTAGGGGCTGTGTCCTGGTTTCCTGCATTGCTGGCTTTTCATTTCCTGGGTAATTCCACATGCTTTCCTGTATGAAGGTCTCATTCTCTACGTGCTGGGATGAGATCCTCATCAAGGATTTCCTCCTCAAGGATTTCCGAGGCAGAGGTCTCAGATTAAGGGCTGTTGACATTCCTTGTGGGTGGGTGATGTTCACTTGGGTCATTTCTGAATGGCTTGTTTTCATCCAAATTGTCAGGAAATATGTACCCCTTTTGTGCTTCTTGTCCACACACCCAAGGAGTGCCACGTGAGGGGACATGACAGACCTTCTTCCCCTCTGCACTTTCTTACCACCTGTTCCCTGTGTCTCCCCAGGCCAGTCTAGTGGGGATATTTTGCCCTCTCTCCCTCTGCATGGCAGGCAGATGGACATCCTGCAAGAGCACCACTGCATCTCACTGACTGCCCCTGGTGGTCTCCTTTTCTTCCTTCAACACATTAAAGTTGTTGTGCTCTCATGACTTGGCCTCCAAGTTCTTTGTTCTGTGGCAACTCTTCCAATCTGCTCACGTACAACGTTAAAAGACGCAGAGGGTGGGAATCCCTGCAGTGTATTTTCCTCTTTACTCTTTCCCTTGGAGCTGATGGAGACATCCTTGACCACTGCCCAAAGAGAAGCCACCAGTGAAACCACAAGTTCCAAGGGTGGCAGCAGTGGGGATGGGATACAAAAACTCCTATGCCTTCAGCCTTGTGTAATGTTCTAATCCATGTCATCCCCTGGATATCCATGGTCTCCTGCATACAGAAAAGCAAGTCTTCAAGGCACTGCTGGGCACAGAATAACAATTCAGGTACAGAGTGTTCCATGAAGCCTGTGAGGTTCTACACATGCTCCTGCCCTCATTTCAGGGCAGACACATGATCTTTCTCCATCTTACTAGGCCCTGTGCACATCTTGCTATGTCCAGAAACCAAGGCTTCGCCTGCTCCTGCTGAGACCCAATCACTGGTCTCAGTTGCCAGCACTCAAATCATCTCCAGTTCTCTTCACTCAGTGTGTGACCCTCATGGACAGCCCCTCCATGTTGGTCCTTGTGCTGAAAAACTCTCAGTGCTCTTGGTAGATCCCATTTAATCACTAAAATACTGTGATATGTTCCTCCCCAAGAGTCCTGTTCTCCAGGGAGAAAAGGCTATACTCCTTCAGTCTTTCCTCATAGCACAGGTTCTCCAACTCTTTGCTTTTCATTGATACACACAATGGAGTGGGAGCAGCTGCTGGATCAGGATCAGCAGAGGACATCAGGGGACTTGGATTAAGTGATGGCTTTCCTGGGTGCAGTAGGCCAGTCAGCAGAACCACCTGATGGAATGCCAGTCAGCATTCCACACTTTTGGAATTCCCTATTCTCCCACAAGTCAAGCAATTATTGAAAGGACACATCACAGTCTAAAACATATTCTAAATCAAGAGAAAGGGGGACTGGCCCAAGCAATACCTCAGATGAGTTTGAGCAAAGCTTTTATGTTTTTAATTTTTTGAAAAGCCCGTTTGCAGAACCAAATCCTCCAATTTTTAGGCACTTTTCAAGTAACACACAGGCAAAATTGAAAGAAAATTCTCCAGTTTTAATTAGAAACCCTGAGACAGGACAAATTGTAGGACCATTTTGGCTAATAACCTGGGGCCAAGGGTATGCTTGTGTTTTTACAGGTGCTGGACCTAAGTGGGTTCCAGCAAAGAATGTGAAACTACATCACACACAAGAACACACCAGCAATTCCACAAGCAGGGAAATGAGCACACAGATGTGAGCTGCACAGAGAGATTACGGCTCATTCCCTGTTCAACCTGCAAAAACTACAAACCTTGGGGTTTATGTTGATGTTTAGACTCTGAAAATCATTGGTATCGTAGAGCTCTTTTGGCAAAAGCATGGTGTCCATCATGTTAAAAAGAATCCCAAGATATCCAAATTCTTAAAATTGAGCATTAACGGGACAGCTTAGTGCCTTATAGTTGGCCAACAACTATAGTTTTAGTGTAGTTATAGTTATAGTTACAGCTACAGTTATAGTTATAGTTATAGTTTTCCTCAACAAATTTGGGAAAATATAAAAGCAAAAAGTGCTAAAAGATTTGCTTGAAAATTAAAATACATGGGAAAGCCTTTTGCCAAAAAGTAGCTGAACAAGAACATGGAGTTTTATCAAATAATATATTGGCACTTGTTAGTTTTGGTTGCTTGCTTTTGCAGTGCAGATATACCTGTAGATCAACCAAAAATGAATGTTTGGGTTGCTTTAGCCAAGTCAGCAGGCTCTGACACCATATGCTTGACCAATTCAAGCCCAGACACCATTTGCAGCCTGTTTGGTCGGTGTGCCAGTGCCAGCCAAGGAGTGGCCGACACCCAACCTTGACAATTATTGGTGTGAGGCTGCCAGCAAGACAAATCCTGTAACCAATTGGCATGACCTTCTTCAAGCGCCTTCTGAACCTCAAGAACTGGAAATTCTTGGTTCTTTGACAATGGAATTTTGTGCTGAGTTTCAGTATCAGGGAGATCCATAATTAAATGTTACTCCTCATCATTCTGTGTACAGAAACTCAAGTTTTTAGTGCAATTGTACTATCCCTGTGCCCCCTAAGGGTAAGACTGCTGATCTTGATAAGTTTCCATGGCAATTGCCAAAAGGGTATTGGCTCATTTGGGGAGATAGAGCCTGTCAAGGCATTCCCTCAAAAACTAAAGGGGGCCCATGTAGCTTGGACAGCTCACTGTGATAGCGCCTAGTGTTAAAAAAGCCATCAAGAGAAAACATAGAGGAAAAAGATTTGGCCATCATTATGAAGAAAACTGTAATAGCAATTTTAAAGCCTGGGGCCCTGCAAAATGTATTACATCAGGTTTATTTGTACCTCAACTTGCCTCAGCAATGGCACTGAAACAATTAGACCTATTGGGGTGTTGGTTGAGCAAAAAAGTCAATGCTACTTCCATTGTAATTAGTGATATGATGTTAGTGCTGTTAGACATGTGACCCTACAGAACAGAACTGCCATCGATTTTCTTTTACTAGCACATGGGCATGGTTGTGAGGAATTTGAAGGATTGTGTTGCATGAATTAGTCTGACCATTCAGAGTCCATCCACAAACAGCTTCAAAAACTGAGAGATTTGGATAATCAAGTTAAAACAGATGATGGACCATGGTTAGACAATTTGTTTGAAGGATGAAGCCTTGCACCTTGGCTACAGGAGTTTTGCAAAAAAGGTTTATATGTATTGATTGTTATAGTGGCAATATTAGTGATAGTGCCTTGTGTACTTCACTGTGTACAGCAAATAATGAATAAGGCCATTATTTGACATTTCTTGGCATTTCTACTTAAACATGAAGCAAAAAATGGAGGGTGCAGGAGCCAGAGGCTGCATTTCAATTCTCTGAACACTTCTCTGCAAGGTTGAAGACAGCACCATTAAGCTGTAAATTGTCTCCTTCTGGCAAGGGCAGCTGTCAACATTGTGGGGATCAAGGACACAAGAGGGGAGAGTCCCCCACCATGATCTGCACGTACTTTCAGGATGAAGGTCTCACAAGCCCACACTGGCACATGTGCTAAGCATGGAACCTTCACACTGGCAGAACAGACTCAAGTGCACCACAGGAGGAGAGAGGACCTACAGAGAGTGCACAGAGATGTGATGAGGCCAATGAGACTGCACAATTTTTCTGAGTACTCTTAGTAAAGCACTGGGGTCAAACTGTCCCAAAAGAAGCCCATCTGAGTATAACACAGAGTGATGATCACAGAGTGATGAAGGAAGCAAAAAATAAAATGTGTCGTGTCATATGCAGACCTTGGGCACGTGTACAAGAAGCACAAGAGCAGGGTTGATTTCTGGCCACCAGAGGAGTCCAGAGGAATGACACAGGTAAACATCACCTGCTCGCATGGGGTGCCAACAACCCTTGATCTAAACCTCCTTTGTCCACTGATGTCTTTCTGCCCTGAAATCCTTGATGCTCTCATCCTGGCACTTACAGAAATGACCCTTCATATAGGAAAGCACGTGGCAGAAGCCAGGAAATGAAAAGGCAGAAGTGCAGGAAACCAGAACACACCCCATACCATTAGCTGAGATAGTTTGCATTTGACATGAGCTGGTCAGAAAATTATGACTTCCACTAAGGTGCCTCTGGGCCTGAGGCAGGGCAGGACTGCTATAAAAGGCAGCCCAAGTCTCTGCTCTCACATTCACTTCTCTCACCTCCTTCTCCTCAGGAATCAGGTGAGTGGGAAGCCTCTTCTCCTCCTCCTCTTCCTCCAAGAGCAGCTCTTTCCTGGCTGGAGGTCTCAGCTGAGAGGGGCTGT
>JANPWX010016336.1:25075-35715 GCA_024734555.1 Trochalopteron elliotii
CCAGGAAAGAGCTGCTCTTGAAGCAGCAGGAGCAGGAGGAGGAGAAGAGGCTTCCCACTCACCTGATTCCTGAGGAGAAGGAGGTGAGAGAAGTGAATGTGAGAGCAGAGACTTGGGCTGCCTTTTATAGCAGTCCTGCCCTGCCTCAGGCCCAGAGGCACCTTAGTGGAAGTCATAATTTTCTGACCAGCTCATGTTAAATGCAAACTATCCCAGCTAATAATGGGGCTGTGTCCTGTTTTTCCTCACTTCTGCCTTTTCATTTCCTGGCTAATTCCGCATGCTTTCCTATATGAAGATCTCTTTCTGTAAGTGCCAGGATGAGAGCATCAATGATTTCTGAGGCAGAAAGACGTCAGCACAGGCAGAAATCTCAGATTAATTGTTATTGCATCCCCTGTGGGCAGGTGATGTTTACCTGTATCATTCCTGTGGTCTTGTCTGTGGTGAAGTTGTCAGAAAATGGGTACTGCTCTTGTGCTTCTCTCCCACGTGCCCAAGGCCACTGCTGCAAGGGGACATGCTGCATCTCCACAACAGAGTTCTCAGCTGATGACACTTCCTGACCTTATGTGTATGTACATGTTTTTTGTTTGTTTCATGAAGATGTGTGAGCATACATGTGTCAGTCTAGGCTTGTAGTAAAATCCCTGGTCAAATTAACTGGAAGATTATTCTAGGAGGTATTCAACGACACATGATTAACAAGGCAGTTGTTTTTCACCACCAGTGTGAGTTCATGAGAGGAAACCTTATTTCCTTTCACAACAAGGTAACCTGATGAATGGTAGGCAACTGATCCAATCTTTTTTGCATTTCTCTGAAGCTTTTGATACCATTTCTCACAGGGTCCTTCTGGACAAAATGTTCAGGGCACAACTGAATAAATACATCGTGTGATGGGTGAGCAACTGGCTCATGGGTCAGGCACAAAGGGTGACAGTGATCGGGTGATATCAGACTGGCAACTGGTCTCCAATGAGGTTCCTCACTTTTAGGGTCAATCCTCTTCAACATCTCCATGAACAATTGAGATGCAGGGCTTGAACAAATACTAAGTTTGCAGAGTATACATAACTGGGAGGAACTGTCAACTCCCTCAGAGGCAGAGAGGCTCTGCAAAGAGACCTCAACAAATTAGAGGTGGGGAATAACCGACCATATGAAGTTCAACAAGGGCATGTACCAGGTTCTGCACCTGGGATGGGGCAGCTGTGAATGTACAGACAGACTTGGGACAGAGAGGCTGGAGATCAGAGCCGAGGAAAGCGACTTGGGGGTCCTGGTTGATGGCAAGCTGGATATGAGTCAGCAGTGCCCGGAGGGCCAACAATGTCCTGGGGGTCATCAGGCCCAACATTGCCAGCTGGGCGAGGGAGAGGATTGTCCCACTCTGCTCAGCACTGGGGCAGCCTCAGCCTGAGTTCTGGAGCTAGTTTTGGGCTCCACAATATTAGAAAGATATTAAGCTGTTAGAGAGTGTCCAAAGGAGGGACACAAAGGTGGTGAAGGGTCTGGAAGAGGAGCCATATGAGGAGTCACTGAGGTCACTTGGTTTATTCAGTCTGGGTAAGAGGAGGTTGAGGGGAGACCTCAGTGCAATCTACAACTTGTGGAGGGGCAGACACTGATCTCTTCTGTCTTGAGACCAGGGGCAGGACTCAAGGGAAAGGTATGAAGTTGTGTCGGGGGAGGTTTAGGTTGGCTATTAGGAAAAGGTTCTTCCCTCAGAGGGTCGTCAGGCACCAGTCAGGCTCCCCAGGGAATAGTCACGACCCCTAAGGCTGCCAGAGCTCAAGGAGCATTTGGATAATGTTCTCAGGCACAGGGCTGGGGTGTCTGTGCAGGGCCAGGTGTTGGATTTGATGATCCTGATGGGTCCCTTCCAACTCAGGACATTCTGTGATTCTATGAATCTATGAGTTAATATCTGACAATAATAATATTAAGGAAATGGTCCTTATTAGCTGCATCTGTTCCATTTCCTGTAGGATTTAGAAAGGACATTAGATGGCTGAGTTTTTCGGAGCATTTCTTCCACATCTTTAAGTGTGACTAATAATACCATTTTTCTTGAGAAAAATGATAGTGGGGAAAGAAGATGATTGGTCATTGTAAGAAGAATCCAGGGACAGTCACATATAACAGAGTCTGTTTCAGGCAGCTCCTAAATGGATGCACTGTTGCCCCACATGAGCAAATTAGCAATGCTGCTGGTGTCTCCATGAAAGTACATTCAGGAAAGGGCAGCACACTAGAAGAGAGGAATGACCCAAAAAATGTGAGACACCAAGACCAGCAGCAGGAGAGGAGGAGAAGTTGCCCCAGGCAATGGTGCAGAGGTTCCTCAGTAGCCCAAGGAAGAGACCATGGTGCAGCAGATATCCACAAAGAAGCCCATGGATGATCCATTGCTAGAGCAAGTAGATGGACCCTGTAGGAACTCTGGTCTGTGCAGGGCCCATGCTGAAGCAGCTTCCTGGAAAACAGTGGCCCTTGGAGGACTCAAGCTGAAGCCCATGGACATGATGCGCACTGGAGCTAATCTTGATAGTTTGCAGCCTATGGGAAGGGCTCATGCTTGAGCACATTAAAAATGAGAGGAGGAAACAGTGACAGGAAGGAACAGTTGTGTACAGACCACAACCCCACATTCTGCATCTCACTGCACTGCTTCGGGGTGGAGGAAACAAAACAGTCAAGAATGAAAGAGGGAAGCTGAGGCTGTGAAGTAGACATGAGGATGGAGTGAAGGTGGAGTTTTTTCTTTGATTGCTTCTCACCATCCTCCTTTATTTTTAATTGGCAATAAGTTAAATGAATGTTCCCCAAGTCAAGTCTGCTTTGCCCATGGCAGTTATTGATATGTAATCCTTCTGTCTTCATCTTGAGCTGTGACCATTTCCACCTTACTTTTGCTCCTGACCCACAGAGGAAGGAAAGGGTGTGGGGCAAACATCTGGGACACTGGAAGCCAGCCAAGGTCTTTCTGGTTTTACATCGAGCATGGGAAATAGAAGCACATTGAATATTTGTCCTTTACTTGACATGTTTTCTGCTTTCTGTTTGTCCCAGTAGGAGCAGTCTTCTCCTACTGGTTTTCCCCTTGTTACAGATGTTTTGAACAAATAATCAATTTTATGATATAAAAAGGGTTAGCTAAGATTATAAGTAGAAAATAGCGAAGAATAGGATATAGAGATATTAGGAGGGCTGTGTTTAAAGTGTGGAACCATAGAAACCTCACCAAGAGCTTACTGGACCCTTATATTTCAGTCAAGAAACACACTACCCTTCCCATCTTGATTTTAATATCAAGGATTCCAAACAGTAGACCTTAGTAGAGTTGAGCAATGATTATTTTAAGATGAGAATATTGATGAAGTTATTGACTCTTGGAATCCGTCAATGCAAAGGTGAAGTTTAGGAGTGGGCATAGTATGCATAATATGTAAAAGAACTTATGTAATGATGATTCAGAAGAAAAAGTTCATAAAATTTATGGGGTTTTTTTGTTAATCACAACATGTTTTTGGAGGAGCTAGCCCCTGCATTCTGGGCACCCCCAACAAAGAAATGTCTGCCTATTTGCATCAAATTGGTGCTGGATAAGTTTCTTTCATCCCATTTGGTGATACCCTCAGGGGATGGTGGGCAGTGAGGTTAATTGGCCCTTGTACTTGTCAACCTGAAGACCAGTGGCAGCTTTTATTTTCCTAACCATCCATCTCTTACTGCCTTTGACTTCCAGACATCCACTCTCCATGTTTCCATGCCAGGACAGTCCAGAATATCTCAGCTGTCTTTATAATCCACCTGCAGCCCATGGGGATCCACGGGGGATGCAGAGATCCACCTACAGCCCATGGGGATCCACGGGGAATGCAGAGATCCACCCACAGCCCATGGGGATCCACAGGGAATGCAGAGATCCACCCACAGCCCATGGGGATCCACGGGGAATGCAGAGATCCTCCTGCAGCCCATGAGGGAGGTGCCCATGCCAGACCAGGTGGATGTCTGGAGGAGGCTGTGAGCCAGTGGAAGATCTGGTGGAGAGTGGGGGACCTGCTTCCAGGCTGGAGCAGCCTGTGCTTGGAGGGCTGCACCCCAAGGAAAGAGAGACCCACACTGCAGCAGTTTTGGGAGGACTGTCTGCCCGTGGGAGGGACTCATGTTGCAGCAGGTGCTGTAGACCTGCTGCTCGTGAGAGTGGATCCAAGCTGGAAAAGTTCATGGAGGACTCTCTCCCGTGGGACAGACCCCATGGCCTCACAGGGGAAGAACTCCTCTCCAGGAGCAGCAGAAGAAAATCTCAGTGATGAACTGACCCCAAAACCCCCATGCCCTGTCTCCCCACACGGTTGGTGGGAAGGAGGGAGGGGTTGGGTGGAAAAAGGTGTTTTATGGGCTTATTTCACTTCTCATTATCCTCCTCTGATCCTGTGAGTAATAAAGGTATTTTGCAACTTTAGGTTGAACCTCTTTTGCCCTTGAAATGTTTTCTCCTGGTTATCTCACTCACAAACCCTTTGTAATTTTTTTTCCCTCTCCACTGCCCAGCTGTAGAAGGGGAGGGTGAGCGAGTGACTCTTGTGGGCACCTGGCATTGGGCCAGTGTCAAACCAACACTTGCATAGCTTGAGCATTCTTGATACCAATTCCAAATAGTGAAATATCTGATAACTGAATATAACAACAGTAGCTGAGCCCTGTCATGGGCTAAAGGAGGTCTGAGGTACGTATCTGTCCCTGTATGCTGGGCACGTACACCAGGCAACAGAATGCAGGAGAAGGAAGAGATGAAGTTGTGGACTGTTCCCAGGCACTGTTATTTTCTCTCTCCACTGCCAGCATATTTTGGATTGGTGGCCTAACTGCCATTGGTTGTAGAGTAGCAGGGGATATCTTCATCAGCTCCAAGGGAAAAGGCACAAAGTAAAATCCACTGCAGGGGCTCCCACCCTCTTTTTCCTCTATCTTTTTCCCTGAGCAGACTGGAATAGCTCCTACAGGGAGTATCAGGGGCAGCCACTAAGATGCAGTGGAGATCCTGCAGGTTGTCCATCAGCCTCTCCTGTGGAAGGAGGGAGGGCAACATGTCCCCACTAGACTGGTCTGGGGAGATAAAGACAACCAAAGAAAAAAGAAAAGTGGAAGAAGAAAATAGCAACCTGAAGCCCAAACAATGGAGATCTTGGGCATGCAGGTGAGAAGCACAAGAGTGGTGCCCCTTTCCTGACAATTTTGCCATAAACAAATCTACAGGCATGAAACATGTTCACATCATCTGCCCACAGGGGATGCTGCCAGCTCTTGATCTGAGCGTTGTGCCTGTCCTGATGTCTTTCTGCCCAGAAGTTCTTAAACCTCTCATCTTGACACTTACGGAAGTTTGCATAAAAGAAAGCGCGTGGAATGCACTAGGAAATGAAAAGGCAGCAGCACAGAAAAACAGGGCACAGCCCATATCATTAGCTGGGATAATTTGCATTTGAGATGAGCTGGTCAGAAAATAATCACTTCCACAAAGGTGCTACTGGGCCCGAGGCAGTGCAAGACTGCTATAAAAGGCAGCCCAAGTCTCTGTGCTCTCATTCACTTTTGTCACCTCCTCCTCAGGAATCAGGTGAGTGTGAAACCTTGCCTCCTCTTCCTCCTTCAAGAGCAGCTCTTTCCTGGCTATAGGTCTCAGCTGAGACAGGTATAAGAGGTCAGGGCTGGGAGCAGCTTCTGCTGGGAGAGGGCTGGGGAGAGAAGGTCTTGTGCAGACAGAGAGAGAGAGGCTGGGACTTGGCCAAGATGGCTCATGGGCTTTGAGCTGGGCAGTGAAATGAGGGCCAGGAGGTGCCTTTGGGTGCAGAGCTGCTTCTCATGTGTCCTCATTTTCTGCTTCTCCCTGCCCTCTGTGCCAGGTGCACCTGTGAGCCCAAGCCATGTCCAGCTGCAGGCCCTGTGACCCTTGCTGTCAGCCCTGTGGCCCCACCCCGCTGGCCAACAGCTGCAATGAGTGCTGTGTCAGGCAGTGCCAGGACTCCCACATTGTCATCGAACCCTCGCCTGTGGTGGTGACCCTGCCTGGCCCCATCCTCAGCTCCTTCCCACAGAACACCGTGGTGGGATCCTCCACCTCTGCTGCTGTTGGCAGCATCCTCAGCTGTGATGGAGTTCCCATCAACTCTGGGGGCTTTGACATCTCCTGCATCACCAGCCGCTACGGTGGCAACAGATGTCGTCCCTGCTAAAGGTGCTGCTGGCAACATCCTTGGGCAAGAACTTCCACGACCTCAGGACCTGGTTCTGGGCAAGAGATAGAGCTTTGGGACATTGTAATTAGAGTTTCAAGCCATTGTCCCTTTCTTCTCCTCTCTCCTTTTGCTCTTTCTTTAGCTGTCCATGTCTCCTCAAGCCAGTCTAGTGGAGACCTGTTGCTCCCCCCTATCTCTGCAGGCCAAGAAGGGGGACACCCCCCCTGCATCTTAGTGGCTGCTCCTGGTGCCCTTTCTGAGCCACTCTGAGTGCTTTTTTCCTCAACACTCAATAAAGCTGTTTTGCATTCATGTATGGGTCTCTTGAGTCCTCCTTCGCTCTGTAACAAATCTTCCAGTCTGCTCAGAGAAAATACCTGGAGAAAGCAAATGGTGGGACTTCCTGTAATGGATTTTCCTTTGTGCCTTTTCCCTTGGAGCTGACAAAGTCATCCCTGGCAGCCAGAAGCCATTAGGGAGACAAGCTCCAAAGGGTGGCAGGAATGGGAAAGGGAAAAACAATTCCTGGGACCAGCCCACAACCTCATCTCTTCCTTCTCCTCCACTCCCTTCCCTGGTCTCGCTCCATGGCATGCAAATAGAAGCACAGGCAGATGAGATGCACTCCCTCAGCACAGATAGGCAAACCTGCTGTCCAGACATGCAGGGCTGAGACAATACACAAGTTGGGATTGTATGGGTAACCACCATACTCAGGGTATACAGTAGTAAATGACTTTTGGTTGAGTTTGTGCAAATGACTTACTGCTTCACTAAAGGTTCACATTTCTTCCACTTATGGATAGATGTTATGTGAACATTGTCTTCCCTTTTGACCAAACCATTGCCTAAGAGTATCAGGTAAAGGATGACAGACCCTGATCAACAAATGGTCTGGCAGAGACACCCCACAGATCATGGAGTCATAGAATGGTTTGGGTTAGAATGGATCACACAGATCATCTAATCCCACCCAGGTGCCAAAATCACAGGTACCTTTATCTAGATCAGGATGTTCCAAGCCCCATAAGTGAGAGACTGGAAGGATTGCTGGCTTAAAATATTTCACATGATTTTGGGTGGAGAAAGGGGCAGCTTGGGCTTTGCCCTGGTGAGGCAATATCCTACTCCATACATCCCATTCCCTGGACCTGCATCCCAACCCTTCAGAGGCTGCCAGTCCCTGGAAAACTAGAGGCAATGCTCCACAGCCTACCCTTGCACCCTAGTCTAGCCCCAGAGTGGCCAGATGGCTGGAAGTCCCACAAGGACCCAGAAAAGTCAAAGATTATTTAACCTGAGACACAAGGTAAGCACATGTCTTGACCCTCCCTGTTCTGTGAATTTCCATAGGTTGAACACCATTGGAACCAGAAATGGTAGCTGTGTTTGTTATTTTCTATTCCTTTTCTGTCTTTTTCTCTTTCCCCTTCTTCTTCTAATTCTCTTCTTAGAATTTTGGGTAACTAAAATCAGATGGGCTCAGAGTCTGCTAAATTGAATTGATTAAATTAATACTTTGAGAAATATTTTGTGTTGATTGGATGCTGCTTGAAACCTTTTCTCAAAGTTCTTTGATTTTCCAAAGTTGCCAGTAAAGGGTTTTTTGGTTTTTGTGACCTCTTGAGAATATCTTTTCGGTGTGTCTAACTCAGAGTACATGAAAAACAAAAGCTCTTTTAAGTGTCACACTGAACAAGATTTTGGGGGTCTTATATTTTAATTGGCTCAGTGAGCAGGGTACTCTTGAGGTGATTAAGAGGTATTTTACCTAGAGAGAACTGCTCCTTGCAGAATAAAGGGTAAATTAATTTTTGCTTGAAACCGATGTTATAGATAGATAATTTGATGGTTGGCTCTCGCAATTAAGAGGTACATATTATGTGTACATTATAGAAAGAGGGATGTGGGCTAAGAAAAATCAGCAAAATCTGCAGTTAGTTGCAGAGAAAACTTGAACTTTGACAAAAGACAGGGAAAAACCCCAGCAAGGGAAAGTTCTGCCATCCATACTGGTGGAGGCTGAACTCAAAGAAAAATATGTTGTGGAGCAGCAACAGAAAGACCTGATTGAGTTATTGAAACAATAGCCCACCTCCAGGCAGATTGAGAATGGAATGCCCAGAAAAAGCTAGCCTGAAACCTGAAAAACCAGTCAAACAAACTTGTCCAAAGCCAAAGCTTTGGAGTTGCAAATTAGCACTGCTGTGGGAGGTGTGGAGAATAAATTAGAGTTTTTCAGCCCTGAGGAAAAGGTGGACCTCCTTGAACACTCTGTCACAATCCTCAGCCCTTGTGAGTTTAATGCAGCAAAACCAAACCCTCCCTGCACCCTTAATTCCATCCACCTGTAAAAAGTGAGAAGGCAGAGAGGGAGGTGGGCCCCCCTGAGCCTGATATCACTTAACTCCCCAGAGAAGGGGTTCCAGTCAGCAAAGCCAACCCTTCTTCACTTCCCTTCACCCCATGCACTGCCCACTCGTAAAGACAAATTTATCAGGAGGCAGAGTACACAGTAATACTGTGTCACTCTGCAACAGAATTGGTTGTTACAAGAGGAAATTTGCAATTGTCCCCAAAAAATGGAACAGAGAAGGTTTGGAAAATTTCACTGATGGGGATGGTCTTGGTTTAAGATAATTTAAAGAGCTGGGCACTCTAAAATGAGTAATCTTCCCTCAAGTCTAACCAACCCCTTTCCACCAATAAAGAACAAAACATGAATAAATATAAGTGAAAAAAATAACAGTTTACTAATGACTGGAACAGGCAAAAATAATGGTAAATTACTGCTAGATACAAAATTGCTGAACCTCACAAAAACCTGTGGGAAGAAACAGAAACATGAAATTCCAGAAATATCCTTCCCAAGGTGGCTGCATGGCTTGAGGGACAAGTGGAAGATGGCATCACATCCTTTCCTTCCAAGATGGCAGGTGACCATGTGGTCCCAGGAAAAAAGGGACAAGATAATGGTAAACTCTACCAGGAAAGGCAAGAACCTGTAGAGCAGTTCTAGTGGCTGATGAAGACTTGCCAGCTCACATGGGGTCTGCACTCCTGCCATTCATGGGGCTCCCCTGGTGTTGCTGCTCTGCTCTGCCCTTTACCTGTGATGGAGAGGAAAGGACAGGTCTGTCCACACCAGCACAGGGTGGTCCAACCCCAGGATCTTGCTGGCTTTTTCACTGCTGGCAAAATTTTTGAAGTTCATTTCAAAATTGTGAAATGCAGTCTTTACAAGTGGCTACAGTTGTAGATCAAAAAAGCTACCTTCAAAGCCAAGATTGCACCTTCACCAAAAGCTGCTATGAAAGAGAAGGTCTCTGTTTCTGTATTCTTCTTTCCTGGAGTGGGGGCTAATCCATCTTGACCATCTTGCTGGAACATGGCCACGTGCGGTGACAGGCAGCATCCATGGGATTCACCTCCAGGCAGCTAAAAACTGCTGCCTGTAGTGCCCCTGAGACAAGGGAACAAAAAGAAAAGGAGAACCCAAAAATGAAGGACCCTCTGCCCAGGCAAGACCAAGAGCCCAGCCAGGCAGTAAACCATGGGGGTGTTTGGTTCACAGGAATGGGGACTGCAACTGCGTAGCCTGAATATGGCAGATATTGGTATCAGCTTGTTGTTATCAGCCTTGCATGTCTGAAAGGCATCCGGGCCTTGCCAGGTAATGAAGAGGTGTATGGGGTGCATATCTCATCTGTCTTTGACCATCTGTGCTGACCATGGACTGTAGACCGGATGATAGAGGGGAGGAGAAGGCAGAGGTGAGGTTGTGGGGTGTCCCCAGGACTTTGTTTTCCATCTCTGTTGCTGCAAGCCTTCAAAGCCAGGGTTTCCCTGAAGACCATTCTCTGTGGTGTAGCCAAGGAAGATTTTGACAGCTCAAAAAGAAAAGGTATGAAGTAAAATTCACTGCAGGGAGTCCTAACACTTGCTTTTTCCAGTCTTTTCCTTGAGTTGACTGGAAGAGTTGCCATGGAAAGAAGGAGGATTTGGAGGCCATGGCTTGGTTGCAAAACAACTTTATTAAGTCTAAAGAAGAAAAGGAGGTGGCTCACAGAGAGCACCTGCAAGACCCACTAAGTCGCAATGGAATTCCTGCAGGGTGTCTATCTGCCCACCCTAAAGAGGGAGGAAGAGAAAGGGCAACAGGTTCTCCCATGTTGGTCTGGGGAGACACAGATAGCAAAACAAATAGATAAAGAGGAGAGAGGAGAAGAAGGGGACAGTGGCTTGAAACTCTAATTACAATGTCCCAAAGCTCTATCTCCTGGCCAGAGCCATGTTCTGAGGTCTTGGAGGTTCTTCCCAATGATGTTGCCAGCAGATTTAGCAAGGACGACATCTGTTGCCACCATAGCAGTTGGTGATGCAGGAGATGTC
>JANPWX010016349.1:0-20207 GCA_024734555.1 Trochalopteron elliotii
CTCCATGTCCCCAGGAGCTCTCCACATCCCAGGAGCTGCTCTCCATGCCCCAGGAGCTGCTCTCCATGTCCCCAGGAGCTCTCCATGTGCCCCAGGGGCTGCTCCCCACATCTCAGGAGCTGCTCTCCATGTCCCAGGAGCTGCTCTCCCAGCCCCATGAGCTCTCCATGACCCAGGAGGTGCTCTCTGTGCCCCAGAAGTTGCTCTCCATGCCCCAGGAGCTCTCCAGGTCCCCAGCCACTGCTGTCCAGGTCCCAGGAACTCTCCATGTCCCCAGGAGCTGCTCTCCATGAGCCCTCAGGAGCTCTCCATGCCCCGGGACCTCCCCATGCCCCAGGACCTCCCTGTGCCCAGGAGCTGCTCTCCATGTCCCAAGAGTGCTCCACATCCCAGGAGCTGCTCTTCATGTGCCCCCAGGAGTTCTCCATGCCCTGGGAGCTGCTCTTCACATCCCAGGAGCTGTTCTCCATGCCCTGGGAGCTGCTCTTCACATCCCAGGAGCTGCTCTCCATGTCCCCAGGAGCTGCTCTCCATCCCCCAGGAGCTGCTTTCCATCCCCCAGGAACTGCTCTCCACACCCCAGGAGTTCTCCGTGCTCCAGGAGCTGCTCTCCATGCCCGGCAGCTGCTCTCCACATCCCAGGAGCTGCTCTCCATGTGCCCCCAGGAGCTCTCCATGCCCCGGGACCTCTCCATGCCCCAGGACCTCCCCGTGCCCAGCAGCTGCTCTCCATGTTCCAGGAGCTCTCCATGTCCCCAGGAGCTGCTCTCCGTGAGCCCTCAGGAGCTCTCCATGCCCCGGGACCTCCCCATGCCCCAGGACCTCCCTGTGCCCAGCAGCTGCTCTCCATGTCCCAAGAGTGCTCCACATCCCAGGAGCTGCTCTCCATGTGCCCCCAGGAGTTCTCCATGCCCTGGGAGCTGCTCTTCACATCCCAGGAGCTGCTCTCCATGTCCCCAGGAGCTGCTCTCCATCCCCCAGGAGCTGCTTTCCATCCCCCAGGAACTGCTCTCCACACCCCAGGAGTTCTCCGTGCTCCAGGAGCTGCTCTCCATGCCCGGCAGCTGCTCTCCACATCCCAGGAGCTGCTCTCCATGTGCCCCCAGGAGCTCTCCATGCCCCGGGACCTCTCCATGCCCCAGGACCTCCCCGTGCCCAGCAGCTGCTCTCCATGTCCCAGGAGCTCTCCGTGCCCCCAGGAGCTGCTCTCTGTGCCCCAGGAGCTGCTCTCCACATTCCAGGAGCTGCTCTCCATGTGCCCGCAGGAGCTCTCCATGCCCCAGGACGTCCCCGTGCCCAGCAGCCGCCCAGGGCTGTGGCACCCCGTGCAGCCGCAGCCGCCGCGGTCTCAGCGGGCTCGGCATCCCCGCGCTCCGTTCCCCGCCCTCTCACCCACCTGACCGCCCCCTGGGCCAGCTGCAGGCACGCCAGGACCACCGGGAGCCACTTCATGGTGCCGAGCAGTCCACAGTCACCCCTTGGGAGTCGGAAGGTCCGCCCGGGCTCCCGCTTTTATCCCGGGAAAGAAAGCAGCGCCGGCTCTTATCTCCTGACCTCCGCTTTCCATTGGCACCTCGGGCAGCCCCGGCCTCAAGGGCTGCTTTGTGCTGCGGGCCACGAGGATTCTACCGAATCGGCGCCCTCGGGGGCGAGATCAAAGCGGAACGAGGCGATAAAGTGGCAGCGCTTATCGGGGACGAGGAACCCGACGTCACCGCGCTTGGCAGTGGCTGAGCTCGCCAAAAGCTGCGCCAAGCTCGCCCCGGGACAAAGGGACTGGCAGCTCCTGGCGCGGGAGGGAAAGGCTTTTGTCTGCCCTCCTTCCGCCCCGGGGAGAGCGGGGATGGAGGCGGAGAGGCTGTCCCGGGACACGGGGCCAGGAGATGGAGCACAGCAGGTTCCTTATCTCGGTTTTACCGGGATGGTCCCCACGTTCCTTTTCTTGCTTTTTCCAAAGCGATCCCCAGGTTCCTTCTCTCTGTTCCTCCAGGATGGTCCCCAACTTCCTTCTCTTGTATTTTCCAAGGTGGTCCCCAGGTTCCTTCTTTCATTTCCTCCAGGGTGGTCCCCAAGTTCCTTCTCTCTTTTACTCCAAGGTGGTCCCCAGGTTCCTTCCCTTGGTTTTTCCAGGATGGTCCCCACATTCCTTATTTCATTTCCTGCAAGTTGGTCCCCACATTCCTTCTCTCTTTTCCTCCAGGGTCATCCCCAGGTTCCTTCTCTCTTTTCCTCCAGGGTCATCCCCAGGTTCCTTCTCTCAGTTGTTCCAGGATGGTCCCCAGGTTCCTTCTCTGTTTTCCTCCAGGATCATCCCAGGTTCCTTCTCTCTTTTCCTCCAGGGTGGTCCCCAGGTTCCTTCTCTGGTTTGCTCTGAGGTGGTCCCCAGTGCTGTCCTGCCTTTTCCTCTTCCTCAGCATCCCAGACCTTCACTCCAGGACATGAGCTCATTGTTTCCATGTCCCACCTGCTCCTGCTTTCACTGTTTGGGCAGAAATCACCCATTTTCCCCATTCATTTGTTTATTTCATGGAGCACACGATTCCTTCCCCATCCCATATCCAAAGGCAGGTGCTGCAACCCCCAGGAAGGTGCAACCCACCCTCGGGGTTCAACCCACACTCCACATCCTCCCACCAGCCCAGGAAGTCAGAAAATTCCATTTTTGCTCTTTTCTTTTTCTGTGAAAACAAAAAACCACAAACACACGCTTCCCAAATTGCCAACAAGCACCCAAACCGACCGAAACATCCTGAGATATAACCCAAATACTCTCTAGAAAATGGACCAAAATGGGTTTGGTCCCTAAATATGCTGTATAAATATGGTATCTGAATATCTAAATTTGGTATCTATTATGGTATCTAAATATGATATCTAAACATCTAAATTTGGTATCTAAATATGGTATCTAAATATGGTATCTGAATATGGTATCTAAATATCTAAATTTGATATCTGAATATGGTATCTAAATATGGTATCTTAATATGGTCTCCGAATATCTAAATTCGCTATCTAAATTTGCTATCTAATATGGTATCTAAATATGGTATCTGAATATCTAAATTTGGTATCTAAATATATCTAAATATGATATCTAAATATGATATCTAAATATCTAATTTTGGTATCTAAATATTTTGTAGCAAACAAACCAAAGCTTTTTTGGTCATAACCAAAATATTTTCCTGCTGTTATCCAGATATTTTCCAGAGCTCCTCCAGGCCTGCTTGCATCCCAAATCCAAGCAAGACAGCTTTTGGAAAAACACCTTTTCCATCACCCAGCACCACTATCGCTGCTCATCCTGTGCCAGGCTCCTCATGGATTCTGTTCCCTTGGGAGCACTGAGTGTGTGTCCTTGGCTGGGTATCACACAGCAATTTTTGTGTTTGCCAGCAGCACGGATAGAAAGATTGGATAAATCTGTCTGATCAATCTGATTCAATCTTGAGGTCGGATAAAAAAGCAGATTCTGGCAGGAATTTGTAGCCCTGGTTTCGTGCCTGAGATGTTTTGGTTTTCTGAAATTCTTCTCCCAGGGAATTTTCTGTAAATAAGAGAAGTGTTTTTGTGGTTGTAACTTTGTTTTTCATTCCTTTTCCTAGGGAGGGACTTCTTCTTGATGTCCCTCCGGTCCGACCAATGTGAGTGAAGAGGTTTGTCTCTTTGTCACCAATCAGATTGGTCTGTGTAAAATAGTATATAAGGGAGACACATCCCAAAAATACGAGTCATTTTCAGCCTTCTGAAGTTCAGAGTCTGTGTGGTTGTGGTGTAGAACAGCGTCAGGAATTCTATTGGAACATCAACGGAGCGCCTGCTCCCAGCACAGCCCTGCACAGGGGCACAGGGATAAGGTGCCCTCTGCAGAATTTATTCCACTTTTTGGGTTTGCCAGCAGCAGGGATAGAAAGATTGGATAAATCTGTCTGATCAATCTGATTCAATCTTGAGGTTGGATAAAAAAGTGGATTCTGGCAGGAATTCTGTCGGGACATCAACAGAGCACCCGCTCCCTGCACAGGGGCACAGGGGCACAGGGGCACAGGGGCACAGGGAAAAGGTGCCCTCTGCAGCACTCATTCCACTTTTTGGCACTTCCTGACCCAAAATGGGGCAGCACTGAGGGAATTGCTGCAGCAGGAATTAGGGATTTAGGGTTCCCAACAGCAGAGATCCGGTGATCCCACACGGAGCAGGGATCCCACACCCAGGGTTTCCCTCAGGACCAGGCTCTGGGCATTCCCTCTCCTTTGCCTTCAGTTTCTCTCCTGTGTTGGTTTGGTGGCCCAGCTCCAGCTCAGGGAATTCCATCTCTCCACAGCCTTTCCCAGGATTCTGCAGTGGGTGAGTCCAGCACTCAAGAGGAGCCTGTGGAACCTGGAGCAGGGAAGGTTCTGTGGAGACCTCACTGCCCCTTCCAGGACCTGGAGAGTCAGAAACTGGACCTGTTCATCAGGAACTGGAATGAGGGACAAGGGGGAGTGGGTTCAGGCTGAAAGAGAGGAAATTCAGGTTTGATATTAGGAAGGAATCCTTCCCTGTGAGGGTGGAGAGGGGCTGGGATGGAATTCCCAGAGGAGCTGTGGCTGCCCCACCCCTGGAAGTGTCCCAGGCCAGGCTGGATGAGGCTTGGGGCAATGTGGGACAATGGGAGGTGTCCCTCCCCATGGCAGGGGTGGAATGAGATGATTTTTAAGTTCTTTCCAACCCAAACCAGTCTGGGATTCCACGGTTCTCTGCCCCCAGAGCAGCTGTGTTTATGAACCCACACACGCCCTCAGATCCTTCATGAGCTGCTTTTAGTGTTTTATTTCCAAAACAGAGGCCACAGTCCACAGGAACAGCTTCCATCACATCAGAATAAAGATTCCTCTTCTTCCTGTGTGCAAAAGATGAGTAAATAAACTGGAAATAAATGGTTGGGCTCCGGGTCAGGCATTTAAATTCCCAAACCAGGCGAGGATCAGAACTTCTTGATGATCAAAACCTAAAGGGGCTCTAAGGGAGCTGGAGAGGGATTTTGGATAAGGGGATGGAGAGACAGGACGAAGGGAAATGGCTTCAAACTGACAGAGGGAAAGCAGCACCAGGAATTGTCTTGTAAAAGTCTCCCTGTGGGTCACCAGCCAGGACAACCTTCCCATTCCATTTGCTCTGTTCAGCTCCACACTTCGAGGCAAGCCAGGAGCAGTCCTGAGGTCACAGAGCTGTTCTGCAGAGAGGCACTGACTGGATTTCTGTGGGAATGACCCAAAGGAACAACTGCACAGACCACCTTTGCCAGAAATGTTCAGTGTCCAAGGCACCAGCACAGGTGACAAGGACAGGAGTCACACAGGAGGAGCTCGGGGTGACACTGAAGCATCTGGGCCTTTCAGCTGGAAAAATCCCATTCACTTAGGGAAGGAAAACAAATTTGATCCCATCTTTACCATGAGCCTTTTCCATCCCCTGGCCTGTAATTGCCAACTTCAAAGCTGCCAGGGCTCTCCCTGATGAATTCACCTCCAGCAACAGGAACCCAAACCTGTTCTGCTGCCTGTGAGCAGCATTTCCAGACCAGCCCAGTTTGGGGAAAAGGCAGAATTCCCAGAAAGGCTGAGGGCAGCCCTCCCAGAGGCTGGAATTAGGGAATGGGTTCATTAACAATCATTCACTAATGATCCTCCTGAGAGGTCTGAGCAGCATCACACAGAGAGACAATGAGAAAACAGGGAGCTGGATGTGCCACCCCTGGTTTGGTTTTTCTCCCACTAAACAGCACAGCTGAGGTAAGAAACAAGAATTAAAAGCAAGAAATAAATAACAAGAATAAAAACAAGAATAAAAACCAAGAATTTCTCAGAAATAACAAACACATTCGAGTGTCTCTGCAGAAATATTGATCCTTTAACCTTCACCACCTCCCCTTTCCCCTCCCTGTAAGGCAGGCAGAGCTCACAGGGATTCCAACCTCCTTCCCTGAGGGAAAAGCAGGCACCTGAAATGTGTTAAAAGAGAAAAAACCCTCCCACAAAAGACAATGGAGCGCTGGGAGAAGCTCTGTTTCTATCAACAGAGTTCTTGGGAAGGGCAAAAGAAGAAGAATTATTTGTGCAGTCACCAGGGAGGAAACACCTGGGGAAGAAATCTGATGGATTAACTCAGATTCAAACATGAACCACTTCAAAAGGTCAAGGCAGTGATGTTCCCCCTGCTCAGCCCATGGCTGCTCACGAGACATCCCGAAATTAAAATTCCAAGTGGAGGAAGGAGCCCAGTGAGGACAGGTCAGTCCCCAGCCTGGGAACCTCCAGCCCAGCTCCCCCTCCCAGGGCTCAGCCACCACCCAAATTCACCTCATTTTGCTGCCTAAATAAACCCTTTTGGAGAGGCAAAGTCTCAGCAAACATTTCACTGGAGCAGCTCCTTCTTCAATTTTCCAGTTCCCAAAACATCAAGCTGAACCATCTGAGCTTGGGACAGAGAGGAGGAGAGGTCAGAGTGTCCCCTCAGCTTCAGGGACAAACCCCAGAGCAGGTTTGGGATGTTTTTTCCTGCCCAGTTGGGTGCACAGAGCCCGGGATGGATCCCTGAATCCCAAACAGATTTATGGATGCGTCCAGCAAGGGTGAGGATTGTGCTGTGGGAATATCAGGAGGACATTCCATGGCTGGAGGGATCACGGGATATCCCCATCCATGGGGAAAGCCCAGCAGAAAGTGTCACACCCAAAGCAAAATCCATAAAATCCACCTTTACGAGGTTCCATAAGGACACACCAGATCGGGGAAACGTTCCCAACCCAAATAAAACAGCCACGGGGCCCCAAAAGACCCTAAATCACAGAAGGAAGGGATGGGACAACACGGGCTCGAATTCCCTCCTCACTTCCCAATCCAAACCCGGATCCTCTCGCATCTTTTCCCCCACGGCCACTAGAGGAAGCTGCGACACTGCGCCGGGAGAATCCCAAATGTGTCACCTGAGCTCCGGAAGCCTTTTCCAAGGTCTCAGGTCGAGCCCTGTATTTATTTTTGTGTTCGAGCCTGCACGCACAAGATTTTGAGGATTTTCTGTGCCTGGATTTCTCACACTGGAGAAAGAATCCACACCAGAGAAGGAATCCAGGATCATTCACAGCCCTGTCGCTGCTGCTTCCAGTGTCCTGGGACAGCCCAGATCACCTGGAGGAGGTGGAAAACAGCAGTTTGAGACATCCCAGCCAGATTTCCACACACAAAGCAGCAGTTTGAGACATCCCAGCCAGATTTCCACACATAAAGCAGCAGTTTGAGACATCCCAGCCAGATTCCTCAACACAAAACAGGAGTTTGAGAGATCCCAGCCAGATTTCCACACACAAAGCAGCACCTTGAGAGATGCCAGCCAGATTCCCCAACACGTGGAGCCACCGAAATGAGATTGGAGATTTTTTAAAGGATCTCCAGGGGGAATTTCCTGATCCCAGGAGCTCACAGACCCTTCCACCCCACCCTAAGGGACACGTGGCAGCACCCAAGGACAGCCTCAGCCCTGAGCTGCTGCCACCCAAGGCACAAAGAGCCCACCCCAGCACCTTCCCTGGAATTCAACCCACCTGGAAAGGGCCTTCTCCTCCACCATGGAAATGGAAAACATTTCATCCTCTCTTCCCTTTCTGGGGAAAAAGGGATTTTGTATTTCTCAGCTCCAGAGGCTTCAGAGGGAGTTGTGCTGCCCCAGAGGGTGACACTGACAGCTTAGAAACTCTTTATTTAAATACTTTATTTAAAGCTTATCGCAGTTAACTTTTATATATATATATATAGATAGATAGATATAAACAATTTCTTCTCTCACTTCCCTAAATGAAAGCTGGATTTAGGGGGATACATTACTTGGGGTGGGGGTTGGTTGGTTGGTTGTTTTTTTCCTTCAAATAAAGTCATTTGTTATACATATAAAAATATATTACTTGGGTTTCCTTTCAGTTACAGGTGACACAAGGGACGGGGCTGACAAAGGAATGGAAGACGAGCACAAGGACTTCCAAAACCAAAAGAAAAACCAGTGGATTGAAGCGTGTGGCACACTTGGAATTTATAGTGCAACAGCAAGCCAAGAACTCCACGTTCTGCGACACAAACATGGCACCACTCAGACTTGGGGACACATGGCCTTGCTCCCAACAAGGGTCACGGCTCAACAGGACATGACAGCACCAAAAACCAAAAGAAAAAAAGAAAAAAAGGGCTGAACTTCCAAAACTCGAGCTCCTGGCCCTTGGAGCTGGGGGATGGGGCTCTTTCCTCTTCCACGGATGTCAACAGCAGGAAAACACTGAAGGACAAGGGGGACACGAGGCACAGGCAGCAGGGAGGTGGGGCTCCAGAGCATCCCAGAGCATCCCAGAGCATCCCACAGCACTGCTCTCCATGGCAACAGGCACAGAGAAATCCAGGGAAAGGCCCTGGGGAGGGGCCAGGGGACATCCCGGGGCAGCTCAGCACCACCCCGGCGTCAAGACAAAAAAAAAAAAAAAATCCACAGCAAAAGGCCACAAATTTACCTGGAATTTTAGCCCTTCCAGGTCTGTAGTTAAGGGAACAAACTGCACATTCAGTCCTGACAAGGAACAGAGGATGCTCAGGGCCCCAGCCAGGCACGTGGGTGGAGGCAACCACTTTGATGCCACTCCAAGCTCGGCTGCCCCGTGGCTCTGCTCCCACTCCCACGTCTCCCATTCCATTTCCCACCCACCCCGTGACATTCAGCTCTGAGTTCATTAATTCTTCATTCCCAGCTGCTCTTTTCCACAGTGTTTTTCCCCCCCCAGTTGGTGGCTCAGCAAAGCAATTTTGGGACCTGCGAGTCCCAGACTGGCACCGGTTTGGCAACGAACTGGGATGCAAAGGAGTAGTTCATAAATAAATAAGTAAATAAATAAATAAACCCACAGCACTTCTCAGCAGCTGCCAAAAAAGAACCCTTGTAAAAAACAAAACAAAACAAAAAAAACACAAAAAAGAAAAAACAAAGCAGGGTATGGCACAAGTGAAGTTTTTCTAGACCAAACTTCCAATCTCCCTCATGGTTGTGGCCTTTCCCTCCTCTCCTAAAGCAGGGAAGGGAATTTTAAGGATTTAGGCAATCAGGTTTCTGTGATCACAGTGTGTGCCCATGGCTCTGCGTCCTCCTCGTTTTAACTGCAGCTGCCCAATTGAAATTGAATCTGAGACAGGGACGGAAGGATAAAAAGCTTCAGGAACAAACAGTGAGCTGAGGGGGGAAAGGCCACGGCGTGAGCTCCCTCCTCTCCAGGCAAAACTGGAACCATAAGGCAAATCCCAGCTCTGGAGTGGCAGGGCTCTCCTGGAGATGTGAAATCCCAGGTCACTGCAGAGCTCTCCTGGAGAGGACAAGTGAAATCCCAGCTCTGGAATGGCAGAACTCTCCTGGAAATGTGAAATCCACGGGGAACGGGCTCGATTTGCACGGAGCTCCTAAAGCAGCTCAGTTTTGGGAGCCCTCCCTCGGGCACTGCCCAGCTCCGGCTCTGCCCTGCCCCACCCCAGGCTGTGCCACCTCACTGCCGGGAATCCAACCCTCCGAGTCACCAAACATCCCACAAAGGCTTGAAAAACGAGCAACGCAGAGAGGGAAGGACGGACGGACGGACAGACAGACGAGCCTCAACAGCAGCAGCTGCAGGAGCCACGCCGAGCCCCCCCGGGGAATGGGCAAACGGGGAATTTGCGACACGGGGGAGGGCAGGACACGACGAGGGGCAGGGACCGAAAGAAGCCACGACACGGGGCTGGTGGCACTTGGGGCCCTCACAGGGGCAGGTCAGTGCTGTTGTGCCGCGTTTTCCTCGAGGTGCCATCGTCCCTGGGCAGGGCCCGCTGCAGGCTGGACATGGCCGCGGTCTTTTTGAGGTCAATCACGGCGTACGAGTCGGTGCGGCGGCCACCACCGGGGCTGGCGGGGGTTGTCACCCGCGGCTCCTGCTGTCCCTTGCAGGGCTCAGGCTCCAGCTCCACCTGGATGTAGTTGAGCTGCCGTGGAGGCTCCGGGCAGGGCCGGGGGAAGTCGAAGCTGAAGACGTTGGGCAAGCGGCTGCGCCGGGCTCTGGGTAGGAAAGCACGGCGGGGCTGCGGCGCCGCGCTCTCCGATCCCATGGAATTCTGCAGCGGTTCCTCCTCTCCAGCCTCGGAAAAACCATTGGGGGACGGCGTGGGAGCCGTGCCGGCATCCTCGTCCCTGTTGTGCCGGCCCGGCTGCAGCTCCCACACCGGCGGCAGCGCCGGCAGGTTCTCGTAGTGCAGCAGCGCCGAGCGGCGATGGGAACAGCTCCCGTCCTCCCGGGGCGCTTTGGAGCGCCCAGCCCGGCACAGCGACGACGTGCTGGGGGCCACCAGCCCGTTGAGGTTCTCGTAGACGCACTGAGGGGATGAACAGCCCTCCTGACACTCGTTGTTGTTGTTGTTGTGGGGGCAGAGGTGAGGCCGGCATTCCCGGGGCTGCCGGCACAGCCGGCGGTAGCCGGAGGTGGTTGGAGCCAGCACGAATTTCACCTCCCCCGGCTGCAGGAAGACCTGGGGGTTGCGGTCTTCCAGCGAGCAGCTGTGGTTCCTAGGGGGGAAAGGAGGGTGGGCTTCAGGCAAGGAGTGCATACAGTGCCGGCCCCTCGGCTCCGGCTCCCCGGTGTTGACGTAGGTGTGGGACTGCAAGGAGAGAAGAAGCAGAGGGACAGTGAAAGGAGGAGACAGCAGAGAAATCAGAGCAAAGCAGCTGAGAAAACCAGCAGGAGAGGGGAATCAGTCAGTGGCTGATGAGGAAAAAAAAAAAAGGATTTTGGAAGTTGGGAAGGTTTCTGGAGGCAAAGTGTAACAGTTGGTTTGGGTTTTGTGGGAGAGAGACAGAGTCCAGCTGCAGATACACACTGTGTGTCCACATGTTTGGACATCTGCAGGAATTTCCTCGTGGAAAGGGTGGTCAGGCTTTGGCAGGGGCTGCCTAGGGAGGTTTGGAGTCCCCATCCTTGCAGGTGTCACCTGGATGTGGCACTCAGTGCTTTGGGTGGGGATCAGGCACAGTTTGGATTTATCTTCTCCAGTGTTTTCCAGCCTCAGTGGTTCTGGGGTTCTGTGTCATGCTCCATGCACATCTCACAAACTATCTCCTCCAGGGGCTCACAGATGATCCCACAACCCTCACACCTGCCCAGACCTCCCTGGGGGTGGCTTAGACCAACTGGCTTTTGTAGGAAAAAATCTAAAAATCCTACAACTGCGAGCAAAGAGCTGAACCTCAAAAACAAAAATAAAAAAGGGTCTGAATTTAAGGGTTGTATGACAGCTGGCAGGTAACTGCCACCCAAATATCAGTGGGTTGAGGACAGAACTCAAGATTCTTTTTTAACAGAACATCAGTTCTAGTGAAGTGTCAAAGAGCAGGAGCCTCCAGGAGCAAAATGCAAAAGAATAAAAAGAGTGACAAGATGTGAGGATCCCCTGAGCTTTGAGTGAGGGAAACCCAGAATTGCACCCAGCAGAGTTTGGGGTGGCTTTACCTGCTCCTCAGGCCCCAGGAGGGGGTGGGTAGAGTCTTCCCCCACAGAGGAATGTCTCAGGCTGCTCACTGAGGGGTGCCGGGCTGCAGAGTAGGACAGGGATTCTCCAGGGAAGCTGTGAAATCCATTGGGAAGGCCAGTGTAGCCCAGACCTGGGAGGGAATCAAGGCAGAGGAGCATTAAATTGGTACCAAATAGAATTACTACACTTTCAGAGTGAGCTGGGCTCTTCTGGGCATGGTGGAAGATAAAAACAGCCTGTCCAGGGGTCATCCCAGTGCTGGAGCACACCCACAAGGGTCAAAAATCAAAGGAATTCTGTTGGAACCCTGGGCACTGAGAATTTCAGACTTTCTGTGCTGACAGGCACTGACCCCCAAGAAAACTACATTTGACTTGAGGTTGTGGAAGAGGTTTCTAAAATTGACTGATAGCACTGGGATTGTGGGTGTGGAGTTTGAATAGAAGTGTGTGATTCCACAGGGTGGAAAACTTAAGAGTTTAAGGCTTTAGAATACAGTAATATATATAAAGCAAGATGGGGGATTTAGGGCATAGGTTAAGTCCTTCTTTTTCACTTTCTTCTTCGTGGATTTGGGTGGTGTTTTGTAATTGAATAAAAGAGTCCACATTGTGGCCACGGGTGGTTGGTTATTGGGTTAAAAGTAAAAATAATTTAGGTGTCATTTCGTAATTCAACAGTTTTTTCTTAAAAAGCCTTGCAGAGAGATAAAGACAGAGCCATTTTCTAATTTGTTAGCTGCAACTCACAACCTGTGAGCCTGTGCCATAGATAAGAATTAATAAACATCTGAGTCTGAACATGAAAACTGCGTCTCTTCAGCATTTAATCCTGGCTCTAGCAGAAGAAAAGAAGATAAGAACTCTGCAGAATTCCTCCTGGAGACAGGGATTGAGCCATTCCAGATGTGCCTTCCTGCAGAAACCACCTGACCCTCCCAAGTGCTGCTGAGGAGAGGCCACTTGGCAGTGGTGGCCTGGAGAAACCCAGCTGAGGGGCGACAGCTCCGACTGCTCCAGGGGCTTTTTGTGCTGCTGCTTCCTCAGAAACCACATTCCACATGGGAGCCTCAAAGCAGGAGCACACAGGGGACAGAGCACTGCAGATGTCACCCCCTGTGTGGCCTGTCCCCAGACTCTGGTGGGCTCTTACTGGTGGGGCCCTGGGGGCTCCGGGCCAGCTCCTGATCCGAGGGGTGGCTGTTCCTGGTGATCACCACGGGCTCCTCCACCACGTTGATGCTGTTGCACTGCATCAGGTCCTGCAGCAGGTTGAAGATCTCCTCTGCTCGGGAGCATTTGAAGGCAAAAATCCCTGCCAGGGACAGAGAAGGGGGGTCAGAGCAGCAAGGGAGTGATCCTGCTTTAAAAATTTGTGTTATTGCCACTTCTAAATGAATTCTGATTTCTTTTCTGTTTAGCACCATCAAGCCACAGGGAAACAACCAACAAGCCTGTGGATTATCCAGGAAATAACAGCAGAAATCATGGAATGCAGAATGGTTTGGGTTGGAAGAGACCTTAAAGACCATCCAGCTCCACACCCAACCTGCCACAAGCTCAGAGCTCCATCCAGCCTGGCTTTAAACCCCCTGAGAGAACTCCCCTGGCACCCACTCCATCCTTTTCCAGGAAAAAATCCAGGCAGTGACTCCTCAGAGCAGGGCTGGGCCCCGTGCACAGGAGGGAGGGATGGGAAGGTCACGTTTTTAAAAACCTCTGGGATTTTGAAGAGTCTCTCCCCAAAGGAGCAGCCCAGCCCAGGAGCCAATCCCAGGCTGGCACACGCACACACCAAAGCCATGGCAACAGGAACAGCCTGGCAACAAGGGCTGCTCCCAAACATCCATGTTTTCCACGTTCTGTCCTCCCCAAAAAAAACCAGCTGGATCTGCCTTGCATCAGGTGGGGAGCAGCATCAGCAAGGAGGGCGCCAGGTAAAATTAATGAGCAGGATAAAATCCTACAGGGAAGGGAGAGAACTCAAACAGATCATCCCTCTCATTTCTGCTTGAAGAGTGCCTGATAAGAATTCTGCAGGATGTGAGAGCTCTGCCTCATCCCCTCTGCCTGGACCTGAGCAGAACCAAACCATGCAGAGGGCAGAATTTTTATCCCTGGATTAAATTTTCCCCGCTGATCCTCACCCTGCAAAAGGCAAAGCAGAAACCAAAGGAGAAATTCCCTGATAGGAGAGGAAAACCCCACTGAAATAAATAATTAAGAGCAGCAGATGCCACTGCAGATTCACACAGACCCTGAGCACTCACAGGAGTCCTTTTGGAGTTTACAAACACATTAACAGAATGAGGAAACAACTTTTTTTTCCTCCCAGGGGATGCAGATGCCAAGGAAATGTTCAGCTCTTTTTAAAAGCAACAGAGACAGACTGGTGAAGGAACCAAGAGGCACCATTGTAAAACTGTCATTCCTCTATCCCCAGACTATTCCCCGTGCTGCTGGTGACTTGGCATCAGCTCCTGGGTGAGTCACTTCCCTCTCCATGCTCACAACATCGTGGAATTCCTTTTCCTCTGTCACAAAGTGCTGCCAGACCCAAAAATCAGAGCTCTCAGTAGAACCAGCATTGACCAACTTAGGGGAAAAAGCACTGAGGAAAACAAAACTCAAAACAAAACTCAAATAAAAACTGCTCTGTGGAACAAATAATCCTAAAGGGGACCTGGGAAAAGGTGCAGGTGCTGCAGATCCTGAGTTGAAAGATGCTTAACAAAGTCTTGCAAATACTTTTAAGCTCCTGAGGAAGGCCCAGCAACCCTCCTGCCCCAGCTGGGGCACCAAAACATGGAGTAACAACCCCAAAAATGCTTCACCAGTGTCCCCACGAGCACCAGCAGGGCCAGGCCACCAGACTGATGCCCAACTGAACAGTTTAAACCCAGAGCATCCCCAGTGTGTGCACAATACCATGGGGGAGTGTGGGCCTGATATTTCTGGGTCTGAGAGATTTTACCCTGCTAGCACCTGCTAACTTTTTCCCAAGGAAACATTTCTCAGCAAAGTTTCTTCTCAAAAAAATCTTGGCAAACAACTCTCCTTTTTCAAAACAATCTTTCTCCAGGGGGTGTTTTGCTGTTTCTCTGGTTTAACCAATGGCATTGGAGAGGTGTCATTCCTATTCCCCAATCATGTTAAGTTTGTATGGGAACACCTTATAAAAGGTAGTAAGAATTTAGACAATAAAAGCCTTTTTTCTATGCTCTTTGCCTTCTGAAATATTTGGAGTCTCTCATCTTTCTTTCATGTCCTGTCGCTCTGATTTTTCAGCCTTCTGATAGTTTACATTTCTGTACTGGAGTTTCTCATGAATTGTAAGAGAAACAAAGAGTGATGTTTTGTAAATAATACATTCCTTTCCAGGGGGAAGGACAAATTGATGGACTTCTGGTTTGACCAGTGGGGTTGGAGAGGTGTCAAGCTCGCCCCCCAATCGCTGGTCAAAGTCCAAACCCTATTTAAACCCTGAACCAAAAAATAAATGTTCTTCTTTCTTGTCTCACAACTTGAAGGTGTGAGTGTGATCTTTTCATGTCTGTCTAGTGACAGTGTCCTACAGTGACAGGGGAGGTGGCTGCAGATGTCACAAGAGGACACAAAAGAACCACACTCACCCGTCAGGCTGTGAGATGAAAAGGAAAAGGGGAGTTTATTTGGGGGATCTCAACTTAATATAGTTTTTGGGTGTTGGGAAAGATGGGACAGGAAAAGCTTACAAATGTGATTGCCTGGCAAGAGATGCTGAGAATATAAAAGCTATGAATGAAATAGAAATTAAAGCTTTGAGATGTGATCATGGCAGGCAGGGAGATGGTGATTGTAACAAACAATGGGACACTGAGGGACCCAAAGGTGTAGCCCCACCCCACCCTGCCAAGGTATCAGGGAAAAGACAGATAAGAAGATGGTCTTTAGAGTTTAGAATACAGAGTGATATGGTGATAGAGCAGTTCTCACAGGCTGTATGCAAAGTCTGTAGGTTTTGTATCTCGTGTGGGTTGGTCACTGTAAATTAGAATATTCAACACACAAGGAGATATAATGGATTGTAACAAGGCTCTCACCCTTCTTACTTTACCTCTCTTACCTGGCCCACCTCTGACCTCTGACCTCTCTGCTCTCACCTCACCTCACTTACCCCTACTCTCTCTCTATCTCTCTCTCTCTCTCGGGGACTTCCCCTCAGCCCAGGCTGGTGGCTGAAGGCAAAAGGCCCTTTTTACCCACCACCCTTGCAATAAAACCACGTGTTCTAGAATGTCTCAGCTCTGCAGAGTTCCCTCTCCCTGCCATCATTGGATACTCCCACATTTGGGATTTGGTCAAGGATTGGGGGACGAGAGGAACACCCCCTCTGAGCCCAGTGGTCAACTCAGAAGTCCATCAATTTGTCTTTCCTCCCTAGAAAGACTGTTTTGTTTACAAAATATCAGTCTTTGCTTTTGTCACCAGCGTGAGAAACTCTGGTAGAAATATGAAAACAATCAGAAGGCTGAAAAATCAGGTGACATGTGGAGACGCCGAGCGCCAGGAATTCGGGGAGACACAAGGACCAGCTGCCTTTGGGTGTCAGAGTCCAGGGCATCCCTTTGGATGGCCTGGGACCCGAGGAAGGGAGTTTGAACCCTGCACAGGGGGTGTGGAGCTGGTCCAGGGGGTTGGAGACCTTGGCACACAGCCCAGGAAGACACAGGGTTTGATTTTAGTCCATGGGAGAGGCTTCCAACACAGAGAGGAATTACAAACCTCAAAGGTGTGAAAATAGTAGCTTAGCACAGCACGGGGTGAAAAATTTTGTAGTTTTAGGGTTCTTAGAATAGAGGTAAATGGGGGACAAGATGGAGGATTTAGGGTGTTGCCCTAAGTTCCTCTCCTTCTTCCTCGTCCTCCATCTTCTGAGGTGCTGTAAAGGGATTGGGTCAAGGTAGAAATGACCCTTCTAGTCTAGGCACTAGACATTGGCACAGAATTGTAAATAACAGACACGTGGTTATCTGTGTAAGAGCAGAGCAAGGCCCCGTGGGCGGGCAGTGGCCTCGTGTCCCAGCCCTGTCCGGACCTGGGCTGGGTGTGGAGAGAATTCTGAGATATCAAATAATAAACAACACCAGAAACCTGAAAACAAGGCCTTGGAGACTAAACCTGAAAACAAGGCCTTGGAGACTCCTTCTGAGATATCAAATAATAAACAACACCAGAACCCAGAAAACAAGGCCTTGGAGACTCCGCTTCTTTCCTGCGACGCGGCTCAGGGCTTTTAGAGGGCCAAGACCTTTTAACAACCTGAATCTCGGGTGAGAAACCAAACCCGAGATTCGGGGAGAGAAATCTTAGCATGGGAGCCCCCCAAGGCCCCCCCTGAGGGAGTGCCCCCGAGGCACTGACCCTGCCCGGTGTGGCAGCGGCGGCCGCTCTCGAAGGAGAAGAGGTTGGAGTCGAAGCCGTAGCGGCGCAGGCACAGGTAGGGCCACCTGACGGCGTCGCGCTTGTGCGTGTGCAGGATCAGCTCCCTCTGCGTCAGCTCCATCACCCCCGAGCCCAGCTCGTGCCCCTCGTCGTCCACGTTGGTCACCTGCAAGGGGACACGGCAGGGGAATCACAGCCATTGAATCATTGAATGGTTGGGTGAGGCTGGAAAAGAGCTGTGAGTTCAAATCTCAGCTTCTGTTGTTGTCTGGACATTGAGGGGTGGGGAATGACCTGGGCAGTTCCAAGGCCTGACCACACTTTNCTGTTGTTGTCTGGACATCGAGGGGTGGGGAATGACCTGGGCAGTTCCAAGGCCTGACCACACTTTCCATGAGGAAAAGGGACTGAGGGAGCTGGAGTTGTGTAGCCTGGAGAAAAGGAGACTCAGGGGTGACCTTCTATAACTCCCTGAAAGGTGGCTGTGCTCAGCTGGGGTTGTGATGCCATTTTACACCACAACGACACAGACTCTGAGATTCAGAAGGTTGACAATGACTCCTCTGTTTTTGGGATGTGTCTCCCTTTTATAGTGTTTTAAACAGACCAGTTTGATTGGTGACACAAAGACAAACCTCTTCCATCATATTGGTCAGGCCAGAGGGACATCAAGAAGTCCCTCCTAGGAAAAGGAATGAATAACAAAGTTACAGTTTACAAAAACATTTCTCCTGTTTACAGAAAACTCCCTGGGAAAAGAATTTCAGAAAAGCAAAACACTTCAGGCACGGAACCAGGGCTACAGGGTTGGTCTCTTTCTCCAGGCAGAACTGACAGAATGAGAGGACACAACTTCAAGCTGCACCAAGGGAAATATAGGTTGGATACCAGGAAAAATTTTTTTACAGAAAGGGTAATAAAGTATTGGAATGGTCTGCCTGGGGAGGTGGTGGATTCATCATCTCTGGATGTGTTTAAGAAAAGCCTGGATGTGGCACTGGTGCCATGGTTTAGTTGAGGTTAGGATTAGGTTGGACTTGATGATCCTGGAGGTCTCTTCCAACCTAATGATTCTGATTTTGATTCTGAAATTCCTCCTGATTTCCAGCCTAAACCTCCCCTGGTGCAGCTGGAGGCTGATTCCTCATCCTGTCCCTTCCTCTCCTGTCAGGGAGTTGTGCAGAGCAAGAAATTCCCCCTGAGCCTCCTTTTCTCCAGGCTGAGCCCCTTCCCCAGCTCCCTCAGGACTCTCCAGACCCTTCCCCAGGTGCTCCAGCTCCATTCCCTGCCCTGGACATGCTCCAGCCCCTCAATGTCTCCCTTGTGAGGGCCCAGAGCTGGGCAGGACCCTCCATGTGCCCCTGAGCATCCCCACCAAGCCCTGCAATTCCATGGATTCCCCTCCATTTCCTGCTGCCTTTTTTTCCCAGCTGAGTGCAAGGATTTGTGGCTGGCAGGAGCTGTCAGCCCTGGAGCCCACGAGCTTGGCAGCTCAGCTGCTGTGGCTGAGCCCAGGCTCTGGAACACAGCCCTGAGCAATAAAAGGGTTTTTTTTCTCTCCAGTCCCCCCATTTCCTTGCATTTCCCAAGCAGAGGCAATTTAGCAGCAAAGACAAACACATTTGCAGCAGGAGTTTCTTAAGGAAAAGGAGGAAAAAAAACCAAACCCCAAACCAGAAGTGATGAATCTGCAAATCCTCTGGAGGGATGTCTGTGTGCAGGGGCAGAAGTTGGCTCTCCCCTGGTGCAGTCAGAGCAGTCCCAAACCCTCTGGTGGGGTTGGAAGGGCAACAATTTACCTTGAATTTGGTGGGATGGTTGTCTGGGATGCTGTCTGTGCACAGACAGCTGCAGCAGCTCCCCATGACTCCAGGCAGAGAGGCAATCCCTGGGGACAGGACACAAATTGTGGCACAATCAGATTCCCAGTCCAGCCCTCCCACCCTCTGCCAGCATCTCCAGCTGTGCCCTCCCCAGTCCCAGTGGGTTTGGAGCTCCAGCTCTTTGCCCCTTGATTAATGAGAGCTGTGAGTGTAGCACTAATTAAAACCAACAGGTCTCTTACCATCAGGCAGTTGTTGGGTGTGTTGTGGAGGAGTGAGAAGGAATTCCCACTGCAGTCCCTCTACCTCCCTCAGGACTTCATGGCAGGCAGGTTTCACCTAAAACATGAGGGGAACACTCCCATCTTCCACCTGGCAAGGAGAGCACAGTTAAACAACGATAAAAGCAGAGAAAATTAAAAAGCAGGGGGTGGGGGAGTGACTGAACTTCCCTTCAAACATCCCAAGGAAAGAGGATGCATTTTGTGTTTAATTAATTATATTTATATCAGTACAGAAAACTCTGCACGACAATGAAAAACACACAGCTAAAAATAAAAATTAAAAAAAAAATAAAAACAAGAGAGATTTTATTTCCTGGCTTTGGGATCCTACAGAGGAGTGGGGTTTACCAGGGTGAAGAAAATAAAACTGAGCAGCCAGGGGTGGTGAGGCAGCTGCTGCTGAGGAATGTGAAGGTGCCTTCACTCCAGGGAAGGTCCTTCAGGGTCAGCTGCTCTGCTTTGGAGTAGGAGAAGTAAAAAAAAAAAAAAAAAAAAAAGGCCAGAAAACACAAGAACTCTGCTATCGGACCCAGAAAACACCAAAATTCTGATATCTGACCCAGTCAGTGTGAGGATCAGGCAGGCAAGACAGTGGAAGTGAGAAACACTCCTGGGTTTTGCACTCATAGTGAGAAATATTCCTGTTTTGTTTATTTGGGTTTTTTTTTTAATTGTAGTGAAAAATATGAAATCCTGCTGTCCCTGATGGAAACTTGGGCAGGTAACAGGGGGTGATGCCAGGTGTGCCCTGAGAGCAGCTCTGTGTCTGCACCTGATCCACCAGGATCCCCAGCCCAGAACCAGGGCACTAAATGGCAATTTGGGAGCCTCTTTCCTTTGGGAGCCTCTTCCCACTGGAAATCTCTTTCCATTGGAAACCTCTCCCCACTGGGAGCCCCTTCCAGTTGGGAACATCTTTCCATTGGGAGTCTCTTTCCATTGGGATTTTCTTCCCATTGGAAACCTTTTTCCATTGAAAACCTTTGTTCCACTGGAAGCCTCTTCCAGTTGGGACCCTCTTTCCATTGGGAGCCTCTTTCCATAGGGACCCTCTTTCCATAGGGACCCTCTTTCCATAGGGACCCTCTTCCCATTGGAAACCTCTTCCCATTG